>LOJH01065627.1:0-10443 GCA_001685095.1 Ellobius talpinus | reverse complement strand
AACAAAAAAGAAAGGCTTTCACTTTAACATAGTAAAATTACATATAACAGTTATGCCCCCCATATCACACATGTGGTGCACAGCATACATGCAGCTTTAAAAAACAATCCTTAAAGACTGGGACAGAATACACCTGAGAACTGAAAATCCTGACAGCTGGGTCCAGCCTGGGTACAATGAGTGCTGGATGTGCAGGTGGGAACATTTTGCTTGTCTGCCCAATCTCTTTCCTGGAGAGTGTGGACGTGCATGGTCCTGCAGTGTGGCTTAGGGTGACAACTCCACCGAGCACCATTTCCTCATCGGGTAAGTGGAACAAATGAGTCCAGCTCGGGCATTGGTGCCTGGATAACACGAGCAGCCGCGGCATCCCACACAATATAGCTGCTGTGTGAGGGCCAGTGGGAAGGGAGTGGCCGCCCTCTGCGTTCGAGAGAAGGAAAGACTCCTAGGAGGACCAGCTACCTGAAAATCATAGGGAGACTAGAACCAACAGCAGGGTAAACCTCAAATGCAGTACATATTTTAGGAGGCATTTGGAAAGCCCTAAAAGGGTGCCATGGCCACATTTTCATAACAACAAAATAAGTTGATGACATTCCCTCTAAAGACTGCCCTGCTTTTCTTTCTTTTCTCTTTAGCTATGGTTGTTAGGAAGCATGGGGCAGCTTCATGGAGGATGTACACATGTGACCAAATCTCTCATCTGCTCTGGAGAGCAGAACACCTGCCTGTGCTGGAAGGTAAGTGCCCCATCTTGCCCCCTGGGGCTCCGGTCAGGACTTGCTATACTGGAAAGCTATGATTTTTCTCAATTAAATGGAGTTAGAAAAACAGAAGTTCAACTTAGTGTTTTTCCTCCCAAGCAGAATGCCTGAACAAAACTGATGATGATGGCCTTATGACAAGATTAGTCACTATGTCTGACAGAGACCCTTCTCTTTAGAGAGGCCATCATGGGCTTCTTCTGTGGGTTTTGGATGTATTTAATTAGATGTAGTTTTTTGGAAATGAAGGAAAAATTATTAAATGATCAGGCCCAGGAAAAAAAAGGATCCTTATTTCAGCCATCCATCAAGATTTGACATCTAGAGTATTACACGCTATAACTCAAATGAAAATATTCTACTTAAAAGTACAATGTCCCAGGCCCTGCTGTCATTATAGGAAATCGTTAAGCATTTACGCAGCACTGCAGGCTGGAAACAGGCTTCACGGTTAGTTTTATTGCCCAGCGAAATCCTCTGAGGCCCTTCCCTACATCTTAAACCAAAGCAGAAAGAGGAGATTAAATTACTTAGGTTTTAGGGAGAGTAAATGACTGGATCGGAGTGAGACCTTAGCTGTAACATCAGCCATTTTAATCTACTCAGCCATTATGCTAGAAATTTATTCACTGTATAAAATGTTACTTAACGTGGGCTTAGACCTTGTCTGTGAACCACTGCTGTGGGCTGACTACGGTTTGCACCCTTAGAAGGGAGGCTTGTGTTGACATTTAATTTCCACTGATGGCTTCTAAGAGATGGGAACCGTAAGGGATGAGGAAGGCTCTGCCTGCATGAATTAGTGGCTCTCAATCCTATGATTAAGAGAGCAAAAGGTTATCTTGAACATGTGTCTCCTACGAACAAGTTTGTGTTAGATTTTTCTTAAAACGAGCCTCTCCGCCAACGCAAATAATTCCAACCAAAGCAAATATTCCAATAAGACCAAATTAAACAAAATAAAAGGTGCCCATATTTAATGAAATCCTCCCAGGTGGCACCAGGAAAGCATGGCGAGGGAAAAAGAGAAGGGGGAGACCCCGCAAAACCCGAGACCATGTGTTCATTCTTGGCGGGGGGGCAGTTTAAGTAGCCTGTGGGAGTGGTCTTGACCTTCCCTGGGGAGGGGGTCACTGCTTGGCAGGGTTTCTCGGAGGTGGAGTTTGAACCTAGGCTGAGGGGGGCTTGAAATGGGAGTTCTTTTTTCTAAAGATGGTTGCCAGGGGGCTGGGATGGGCCCCCGGACTATAATATTCCAGACTCTTTGTATAAAGGGGTCTGGGGTGATGCTTTTGACCAAACAGTTTGGCCAGGTCTTGCTCACTCTCTTGCCGTGAAATACCTTGCCGCATCTCAGGACTCAGGAAGAAGGCCATCACCAGATGCAGCCCCTCAACCCTGGGCTAGAACTATGAACTACAACTTCTTTTCTTTATAATTTGCCCATTCTGTTGATATTGCACTATCAGCAACAGAAAACAGACTGAGGAAATTGGATACTTAGGTAATTAAAAACAAAAAACCTCTGAAGAGTGCTAAATTCTTGGTGAATTTTAATTTAAAAGCTAAGCCACTGTGTTTTAGAAGATAGGCCTTACTGTGTTGCGAGCCAAAGTGCTATGGCTGTAACTCAGCCCTGGACTGAGGGCATTCCAGGGAGGTGGGCATGCTGGAGTCCTCTGCTCAGTGTGTGGGTTCCAGAACCCCTGAAGGAGAGACGAGTGGATGTAGGTCCTGACTGTCTGCCTGAGTCCTGGACCAGGTTACTATTCTGTCCTTCAACCCTTCCCTCCCCAGCCATTGCCCCACGGAGTCCACTTCTCTCCGTGGCCATTGTCCCATGGGATCCACGGCCTAAGCCAGACCTGTAGGAGCCTCTGGGTCATTTGCAGAACAGTGTCACCTACCCTGTAGACTGGCTTCAATTTGATTTTAAGTCTTTCTTTTGAATTTTGAATTAAAATGTTAGTGGTAGTTTTGTCCAACTTTTGTTTAGAAGAGACGGCACAACACCCCTTAAATATGCTGTGATCTCACATTTTCTTACCAATTTATTATTTCTAAAATCCTTTCATACGGTTTATCTCATTTGCTCTGTCAGCAAAGGAATCCCTGGTGGTCAAGAGGACCAGTGTCTTCCCCTTTCATTTGTTTAGGTTCAACAGCTTTGGAAGACAGAGGCAAGGTCTCCCACCCAGGGAGGGTGCATCTTGCTAGCTCAGCCCCTGAATCTGGCTTATCACAAAGAACTGGAATCGGAAGCAGTGTTGATCTCACCTCTGGGGCTGTCTTGGTAGAATGTTACCCCCCCNCCCCTCTCTCTCTCTCTTTCTCTCTCTCCACCCTATCTTGACTGGTGTAGGCTGAGAAGACAGAATGGAGGGGTGGAGGAAGCAGGGTGAGACGGAACCACCATGCCTGAATCTGAGTGCAGGGTGTCACCTGCACCTCCTCAAGTGCAGACAGCACGGTGCTGGGAGCTCTTCACAGCCTAGGATTTTGTTTTTTTTTTAGCAGCTGCGAGGCAATTCTAAAACCAGGGAAGGCAAGATGGAAGTGGATACAAAATGGCGGGAAAGGAAGTTTGTCATTGAAACTTCTGGACCATGGAATGACTTCCTTAGGCGGTGGTGGGAACAAGGGTAGAGTTGTGTGATCTCTCGCCTACATATTCCTAAGACACAATTGCTAGCAGAGCAGATAAACCTGGGGTTGGCTCGAGGGGCCAACCCTGCCTTTGCCTACTGATTGGTCAGAACTCTGACTTTCTCTTTACATCCTCAGCTACTGCAAACAACTTTGACCTTATTCTGGAAGGAGGTTATATTTGGCTGGTTGCTGAGCGCCTTCTCAGCCTCTCTCAGGCAGGTTGCCAACAACTCTCTCTGTAACTGTGCTGGAAGTCTGAGGAAAGCTGTTTTGGGTCATTGCCCAGGGCCTCATGCCCCAGTTGCCGACACGTATGTCACAATCTTTATATTCCTTCAGAGAGCTGGAATTAGGCATTGTGAGGAACAGAGGATTTAACCCTCAAGTAGCGAGTCTATAGTCTGGAACCTTAAAAACAGGATTCCCTTTTATAAATAAACTTTTTTTTAAAGTGCTCATGTCTGCTAGGTTGGAAGGGCTTGTATGGCCAACCTCTTAACTTCTAGCCTATGTCTTTGACTTGCATAATTTGGATGAGTGTCTGTTCCCTGCACACACCATGCCCTCACTAAACCTCTGGGCCTTTGGATACTGCTAGAATTCCAATATATTTAAAGCAAAATCAAGTGTCACCTGTCCAAAATGTGAAGTTGACGTTGTTGCTTTCCTAACTTTTAAATTTTCTTGGAGATTTTAATGCTTGTGCCTAAGGCAGCCTCTTGCAACCGTTTTGTTTTGAAAATGTGACATATGGTCAGAAAGGAGATGTATATTTAGGGGTCAGAAAGGAGATGTATATTTAGCAGGGAGGGTGGAAGGTGATTCCAGAGGAACAGGGTGAGGTGGGGGGGGAAGAAAGAATGAAACTGTCCAAGTTAGCCTGTGCTGGTGGGTTGTGAGCTATTCTTAATCTTGACAGCAGGATTAATGAGGGGAAACAGTCCCCAAAAGAAATGTGGCTGGAGGCACTGACCTACCCTCCATCCCCCCCCTCGCTCCAAGAGGGACAAAGTCCAGAGAAAATTTCCCCAGCGAGGGTTTCTGAGAAACCAACATGCATCAACCTCAGGGGCAAGAAGTTTAGGGTCAAAAGCATACACAGAGCTCCAAGGCAGAGGGAGAATCTTCTGGAAGGTTTCACAGCTTAGATGGGGAAGGTCACCTACACTTGGAGATAATGGGGGGTGGGTCAGAGCAAGCCTTGGAACTCAGTGGAGCTTCAGCTGGGTCACTGGGGAAGACACAGAACCTGGGAAGCCCTTGGAGGAGATGGACACAGTGGGCAGAGGGGCAGGGAAAAGATGGACACAGTGGGCAGAGGGGCAGGGAAGAGATGGACACAGTGGGCAGAGGGGCAGGGAAGAGATGGACACGGGGCAGAGGGGCAGGGCAGGGATGGACACAGGGGGTAGAGGGGCAGGGCAGGGATGGACACAGGGGGCATAGGGGCAGGGAAGAGATGGACACAGGGGGCAGAGGGGCAGGAAGCACACAGTTGGTATGACAGGCATGGGAAATTTTCATAGTGAGTTGTGGCAGTTAAATGCAGAAAGTGTC
The DNA here is from genome assembly GCA_001685095.1 of Ellobius talpinus. Lineage (NCBI taxonomy): Eukaryota > Metazoa > Chordata > Mammalia > Rodentia > Cricetidae > Ellobius > Ellobius talpinus. The sequence goes on along the minus strand of LOJH01065627.1, from coordinate 5,470 downwards.
TTCCTTTGATGCTGTTCTCACTTAAATTGACCAGAGCCTACCCTTCACAACAGTGCAAAGTCTTGACAGAGACTATGTAGTTCAAGAAAACAGCCATTCCCTAGGCTAAAGTCAGGCAGGCTCACCTGCATCCAAACAGGTGCCCAGATAATGACATGGTTTGTTCATGTGAAGTTGGAGACTTCAAATATACTGATATGAAAATAACCTTTCTTTTAGTTTTTAAAAGGTGACTTCAAATCAGAGCCTCCACAAAGATCCATTTTTTCTTTTTTTTGGTTTACAACTTAAATGCCCAGTTTCTCCTGTTTCATACACACCTACAGCAATGGGTGGTAGGTGCTTCATGGTGATAAGAAACACTCACATTGTATGCTGACTAGTTTTATGTCACTTTGACACAATCTAGAGTCATCAAAGAGGAGGGAGCCCCAATTGAGACAATGTCTGTAGAAGATAGGGCTGTAAGCCAGCCTGCAGGGCATGGCCTTAATTAGTGATAGACAGGGGAGGACCCAGCCCATTGTGGGTGATGCCACCCTTAGCCAGGTGGTCCTCGGTTCTGTAAGAAAGCAGGCTCAGCAAGCAATGAGGAGCAAACCAGTAAACAGAGTTCCTCAGTGACCCCTGCATCAGCTCCTGCCTCCTGGTTCCTGCCCTATTGACTTTCTTTGATGATGTGAAAGAGTGAGCCAGATAAACCCTTTCCTCCCCAGCTCGCTTTGGTCATGGTGCTTCATCGCAGCAATAAAACCCCAATTAAGACATATTAAAAGGTTTTTTTCACATTATTTATCCCATGGAGGTAGTCAGCGTTCCCAGTTTCCTTGCCAATAAGGTTTTTCTGAGAAGTCACAGAACTGTGTAATAACAGACTGCATGAAAGCTCAGGTCTCCTGATTTGCAGTCTAAAGTCCTCCAACCCCTGGCTGTGGCACTCTTTTTATCAGCAGAGGTGTCCATAGTGTTGGCAAGATAACAAAATTGTAAGCCTCTACAAGGACTGAGCACACTAAGAGCCAGGCCCCGCCCTCCACTGACGGCAGGAATATCCATTGATCAGTATCTATTAGACTAAAGCAATCCTGCAGAAGATGGCAGCAGCCTGAGTGTTCTTCCTGTGCTTTGACCTAGGAATTCCACCCCCGGGGAATCCAGCCTAAATAGGAAAAGAGCAACACCGCCAAGACTTAACACAGAAACAAGTTTATGGGAACCGTACTCAAGATGTGTAGCAAGGTCATTAGTTACGGCAGGGCTGAGGGTGGGCTGCCATCAAAGTCCTGTTTACAGCTCTTTGCCAGAGCTGAATTAATGATAACTCAATATTGGGAAAATACTTCTGCTTCAAAGTAAATGACAAAGGCCTGCTTTCCCAGCATGTGACTAGCAAAGAAAAAGAAATATGCCCAGACTTAAAGTGATGAGAGTATAAATTTTAGAAATTATACCCTTTTTTCATAAAAGAGATATGAACATTTGATAATTAGAAAAATAATTCTATTTTAAATGTTTTAAATGGCCCAAAGCAGCCAGTCACAGAAAACTATGATAAGTGGTAATTAGGGATTTTAAATGGTCATTTTCACCTAGATTGGCATACGAACTGTATAGCTGTATGCTAAGAAAAAACTGATTGACGTATATAGTGCGAAGCTGCCATAGACCCAAGAAGATTAAGATTCACGATTTAAAGATGAAACCACAATTGTGATAGAGCATTTGGTAAATGTTTAAAACAGGATAAATTTGGCTGAGAGCCTCCCAGGGCCTTAGCCAGAGTCCCTAACCCCGCTGGGATGCTCCGGGAAGTCACCAGCAGGAAGCACAGTAAGGTCCCTGGACTTTCCGTCGTTTGAGCTCCTCCGTCTGGGCCTTGGCTTGTTCCATGCAGTAAAAACCACTTATCACAGGGCCCCGCACTCAGCAAGCAGAAGCTCAACCTGGGGAGGAGGCTGAGGCAGAGGCAGTTGCGGCCTCGGGGCTGTGGACTTCAGCCCTTGGAGGGCTTCCAGTCTGAATTTGGAGACTTCTTGGTCAACAGGAAAACAAACAGCTGGCGCACTCTGTGGTTGTTTTGCCTTTCTCAAGGTTGCTACATCAGTTTTCCAACTTGGAAAGCGCCGAGGCCTAGGGGAAATTTTGTGAGCTCAGGGCCTCCTTTCCCCATCTCAAAGTCGCCTCCCATCTCAGGGAATCATGGGACCAGTGCCCAGGGTGCGGTAAGGCAGTGGACAGTGCCTACAGTGTCTGATTCTCCCATGGCAGGCTGGGGAAGCCAGGGCTGGAAGCTGCAGGCCTGTTTTGGGAAAAAGCCCCCTTATGGCCTAGGGAGGAAATTTGCAGAAATTCTCACTGAGACGGCCATGCAAGCTATCCAAAGGTGCCCGAATTACAGCATATTCTGATGGCCGCCGCAGGCAACCTTCCTGCCACATGGCCACTGTGCATTTGTGTTCTCAGTCTCAGGATTTCCAAGTAGCAGAGACGCCCCCGCCCCCACAGAGGGCCGCGTGTAACCCAGAAAAACTGTCAATGGCACACTATAAAAATTGAGTGTATGTCACAAGTAGATTTAGATTCTTCAGGTTAATATTATTTTTGCAATTAGGTACTGAACTGACATTAATTTACTCGTGCTGCGTGATTAGGTTAATTTACTCCAGAAAAGCTTACATTTTCAAAATTAAAAATGATCGCCAAGTCTTCTCATGATCCATCAAAGCTGCGCCACAGAGACCCGGCCATTTTGTACTCAATTGTGCGCTTATAGGCTATGCGACAACCACGGAAAATGATGTAGTGCGGGGCCCCATAGATCTCCATGCTTAAGTACCTGTGAAGGACTGTCCATCTGTGAATGGTTGAACTTAGTTACTTTTCTTATGGCGTGATGGTTCAGCTTTCATAAATAGAAATCAGCAAACAATACTTGAGACATTAAATTTTATGTGTAACAGTGCCGCTGTGTGTAGAAAACAAAACAGGCTTGCAAAAATAAAGTCAACTAGTTTTTGACCTTCACGAATGCGAGTGCCACCTCTGTCTGCCTGGATCAGTTAAGTCCCCTAATGATGCAAACGTGCTGGCCTGACTCACCCTTTCCCTGGAATGCTGGTCCTGCTGAGATTTTGAAAATAACTTTAATTAACCTTATTTCATCTTGGATAGTGGCAGAACACTTTTATTTGTTAATTATGCGTCCATTTGCTTCATCATTAACCTTGGCTTTTGCCCTTGGAAGAGATGGTGGTGTATTGTGAGTCAGCTGTTAATCCCTTAGAATAGTGCTCACTGTGGTGCCCAGCTGTGCCTTAGTGGTTAGGGCTCTGTAGATCATAGGCTTCGGAAATACAAGTTGGAGGGCCGGAGGGAAAGGGAGCAAGGATCGGCCCCAAACTCTCCATTCTAGTAGGGAGATGGAAGATTGTGGTATTTGGAACAACCTCGCCTAGGGCAGGCTTTCAAGCCACTTTCCAGCTCCACCTGAGGTCAGAGGAATCTTTTACTGAAGGGGAGGAATAGTGGTTAGTCCCAAAGAGCTCCCCTCTATTAGTTAGCCACATTTACCGTATTGTTAGGAATAGTGCGCCCCCACTCCAACTCTGAAGCTGTCCCCATCCTCCCCTCCCTCCTCCTCTCTCACAACCCAGTACCTCTGCCTTATATAGCCGAGTCCTTGGTTTTACATCTGCATCCTTGTCACGGTTCCCCAAAACACAGTTTCAACTCCTACTTTTTTTTTCTTTTTCTTTCTAGAAATGCTTGTCTGATTCACAAGCCTCTGCCAGGGCACTGTGAGGCCATAGACAGGGAGGCACTGGCTACCAACTCCACCCCAGCCCTCAGGGCACGGCACTTGTGAGCTGGCAGATACGGCTTTTCCCTGAACTGTCTTGGCAAGCCAGAAGGGGCAAAGGGTGCTCAGCTGGAGTCAGGGAAATGACCGACATGTTCTCTCTTCTGTGGTGGTTTGGGGTCTGTGTCTCATCGCTGCTTCTTTTACTCCAGCATCCTCCTTATTTGGTGAGTTCACGTGTGAACCACAGGGGATGTGTTTAGTATAGTGATGTCAGAAGTCGAGTGGTGTCCTCCAGAAAGTCGGGACTTTTCACAGAGCCAAGCCTATACTTTCCTCGTCTTCTTCATCTTCTTTGTCTTCTTCTTCCTCCCCTCCCTCCCTCCTTCTCTCCCTCCCTCCCTTCTTTCTCTCTCTCCCTCCCTTCCTTCCCTTCTTCCTTTTTGAGACAGGGTTTTTCCATAACAGCCCCGGCTGTCCTGGAACTCTATAGACCAGGCTGGCCTTGAACACACAAGCAGGAGAGGCTATGGCAAGCCAAGCAGAGCCCTCAGCAGCCACCCTGCCATTTGGGTATGTCACAGTGCTGCTGAAGTTAAAGGCAATGTGTGTCTGTTTGTAGCTGTCCAGAACATAGGGGAGGGGTGTCATGCGCAAACGAAAGAGTCTTGGGTGTGTAAAACTGTGGGCAAAGAGCCTTGGAGCAGAGACAGCTTGCTCCTACCTGTAAACGTGAGCGGCGAGGGGCTGGGGATGCAGTGGGTTAGAAGGAGTGTCACACGATCCCAGGGCTTGTTCAGGTGAGGAGGACATTTCTGGCTTTGACAGTTCCCACCCAGTACCCAGAGACTGCTACTACACAGAACTGGAGGAGACGCCAAGAGCCCAGTGGTCAAATTTCCATGTTTTAAAATGGAAGCCACAGTCTTTTCTAGTCTATCACTTAGTAAGAGCTGGCTGACAGAGGCCCCCAGTCAACCTCAGTGGCTTAGCACACACCCAGAAGTCACACTTGGCTCATGAACTTCCCTGCGGGATTTTCAGTGTTGGGTGGGCACCTCTCACACAGCACCTGGGAGGGGGGACCTGGTGGCTTTCACACTGTGGTCCCATTGGCCGACGGGCTGCGAAGCTTGCTGCTGGGTCTGCATCAGGTGACACAGATAGAGGATCTTGCAGGTGAAAGGCAAGCCTGCTCGCATTCTACTGGCTAGAAGCCTTTTGTTGAGCCTTACCTGGAGGGAGGCCTGGCTATGCAACCCAGCCACAGCCCGGGAAGAAGTTGGGATGGGATTGGGCACACATATTGGTGGATGGGTTACATGTATTGTTGATCCAAACATGGAATTGTCAGCTGGTAGCTGTTCAGCGAGTGAGACCGAATGGTTCAGTACTTTCTCATCTTTGGAGGTGAGAAGACTTGGGTTTGGGTGCTGTTGTGAGGCCATGGGCAAGTAATGAAGCCTCAGGCTGTCCTATGGGAAATGGGAATATCTTGTGGGGTCACTGTGACCATACAATGAAAGAATAGACTGGGATGTCCACGTGACTATACATGCTTATTTGTGGGAACCACTGGGATGTCCACGTGACTATACATGCTTATTTATGGGAACCACTGGGATGTCCACGTGACTATACATGCTTATTTGTGGGAACCACTGGGATGTC
>LOJH01065626.1:4779-20241 GCA_001685095.1 Ellobius talpinus | reverse complement strand
GGGAGGGAGTGGGCGTGGCTTGTCTCTTAAAGAGACAGAAAACCATTACACAGGACAGCAAGAGCAAACAGTGAGCCTGCTTCAACACCCCGGGCAAATTCTCCACAGGTGATTTTCAACCAAGATTGTCAGATGATGGAACCCTAACTGTGTAGCAAGTTAGAATAGAAACACTCCAGTATGCCACGCTGGGAACCAAGGTCCCACATACGGGGCAATCCACTTAAGCAATCCAAGAGACCTAACTCTGTCCTCCCCGCCATCGGGGGAACCCGTGAGTGGTCACAGGCCGGCCACCACACACCAGGAAGCCACCTCTCCGAGCCTGTCCCGATAGGAGGTAAACCTACCGCGCGAGGTTAAACATTAAGTGAGCTGTTTGTGCACTGCACACACGCGCACACACACACACGGCCTTTATTAGGAGCTCAGGAAAACGGTGGCCCTAGGCACATCACTACAGCGAAGGGGATGTGCTCGGCTCCACTGAGGGCAGGCCGAGGGCTGCGAGCTGGCCCAAGTGGGCTCTAGGCCCTGGACTTCCGGCGCTCTCCGGCTCCTCGGCAGGGACGCACGGCGAACCCTTTAGGCCGCAGGGACGTCCACCGTGGGTTGCTGGCTTCCGCAGCACGGGGGGAATCCCCGCGGAACCCCCCCCCGGCCACGCGAGCCTAGGGATGCATGTAGCGTCCGAGCACATGAGAGCATCCCGGCCATGTCGTCGCCACCCCCACATCCCTCACGCAAGCAGCGCCAAACTCGCGCGTCCCACGGCGCAGGCGCGGCAAAAGCGGGCCGCTAAACGGACCCGCACGCCAACCAATCAATGTCCGCCTCAGGGCGCTGCCGTCAGGCCCCGCCCGCCCAAACCCCGCCCACCGACGCCGTAGTCCCGCCCCACTCCGGCCTGGGCTTAAAGGCTCGCGGTTGGCTCGGGGAACGGACGCGGGCTCTGGTTGGCGGAGGCGGGGTCACGAGGACACCGTCGTCGCCTTTCCAGAGGCGATTACTGGGCAGGCTCAGTCTTTTGCCTCAGACGCTAGCTGTAGCTGGCCGTCATTCGTACGTGCTCCCGTGTCTTCAGTGCCCGCCGCTGCCGTCGAGTTCGCGTCGGTTCTCCCGGGCTCTTCTGAGCTTCTGCTCACTTCGCCGCACGCGCCGCCGTCATCATCCGCCACCATGGTGAAGCTCGCAAAGGTGAGAGGCACTGCGCGCACGGACACAGGCCGCTAGGCCTGTTGCCTAAGAGGCGCGCGCGCGCCGCCGAGGGGAGGAGGGCCTGAGCGCAATCCCGGGCGCGTTCGAGGGCGCCATGCTGGGGGAAGTCTCGCGCGACTAGCGGGAGGTCTCGCGGCGTTTGGCCTCTTGACTTGATGGTGAGAAGGGCCGAGGCAGGTTCCGGGAGGTGGCTGTGGAGTGCGGCAGGGGTGAGGGGGGACTGAGATTGGAGGCGCCGAGCGTGGAGAAGGCGCCGGGGCCGCCTGAATGGAGATGGGACCAAACTCGTGCGACCGGCGCTCGCTGGGCCCCGCCTCCTGGCGCACGTGCTCCGGTTCGCGGCCCGCCACGTGGGTTTTGGCGCTCCGCATGTGTCGCGCGTCTCGGGCTCGGGGTGTGCCGGTACACTGGTAAGGGGGGGTCAGGGAGATTGACCTAGGTGGACAACCTAGCCATCCCCGATCTGTCCGTGACGGGCCGACCAGCACGTGGTGGCCTGCTTGGTCCCCCCACGTGGCTCGCCTCCAGCACGAGAAAGTCGGCTCTTAGAGAGGTACTTCTAAAAAGGGACTTGGAAGATACCCCCTGCCCAAGCAATTAATGGAGAGGGCTATCCCTAAGTCGAATTCAAGCGAAGGTGCTAGAACATAAAAGGCAAGGACTAGTAAGTAGACTTTTAAAATGCGTTGGTAGTTAATGGTAGAGATTTCAGTTATCTGAAAAGGAAAAGAAATTATGGGTGGTTCTGAGCAAAATATGCTGATATTGTCATACATTGCCAAAACGACGTCTTTTCTGCTTGTGCACTTTAACAGTAGAGACAGTGGGCATTAAGAAAGAAGATAATGATAATGGCAAAGCCCAAAATGGGGCAGAGGCATGATTTTGTGTGTACTTGTGTAGGCCGGCAAAACCCACGGTGAATCCAAGAAAATGGCTCCTCCCCCAAAGGAAGTGGAAGAAGATAGTGAGGATGAAGAAATGTCAGAAGATGAAGATGACAGCAGTGGAGAAGAGGAGGTATACAGCTAATTGAAAAGTCATATTAAATGCTTAAGATACGATGGGCTGTGCTGGCGCCTTAATTCCAGCACACGGGAGGCAGAGGCAGGTGGATAAGCTTAAGATGCAGCAATGAAACCGAAGGAATTGAATGTTTATCAGAAATACAGTATTGTAGTATGTAGTTAGTGGTTGTGACAAGTATTTTATTGCCATTGATAATCATTTGAGTATTTAAATATAGATGATATGGGAGGTATGTCCATTTCACTAGTCAGGCTTCATGTGCTGTAATAAATAGATTTCCTAACAGATTTGTAGGGTTATTTTCTCTCCTTTTTTGGAAGACAGAATTTATCCAGCTTATTTTTCTTCAGGCTACAATCACATGGCTTCATGCATTTTGGAAGGACATTATTACACAAAATTCCCATTTTTGTTTTGAACTGTAGAACTCAATATGTAGACCAGGCTGACCTCAGAGTCTACTGAATAAAGTCGTTAGCCACTGCACGCAGCTTATGACAATTTATTAAGAAACCCAGGACTTTGATTTAGATGAGAATAAGGGTCTCAGTTTAGGTGGCACCACATTTGTCTTATTCCTATGTGTATGGGTTTATTTTTTCTGTATTTCAAGGAACTAAACTGAACGCTAGATGTGAGTGTAATCCTTTAATTCTTCTCCAAGCAATATTTAATCGTTACCAGTATTCCATCATGAATGTTTTTAAGTTCTGTCCCCAATCACTAGGTTTCAGCCTATTGTGTAAGCTATCTATATAAAGCCAATGATACGGATGGAGTGCTACCAGCTTGATAGATCTGGTACTCTTTAGCACTCTTACATGTTGGTTCATTAAAAGACATGGTAATTTAATTAATCTCATCATTCAGGAGGCAGAAGTAGGGATATTCTTGAATTTCAGTTAAGTTGGAGCTATATAATGATAATGCTCATAGTTCTTGTATAGAAGAGGTATACTAGTAATTAACAGTGCGGTTTGGGTGGAACTTTTTTTAATGAAAGTAAAGTATTTGTAACTCTAGTAGTTAGGCTGAGGTGTAGGGGTGGAATTAAAAGCCAGTCTTGTTTGTGAGGGTTTCTTTTTTTAACTTTTTTAACGAAGTCTATATATCAAATGACTTTTTAAATATTTATTATGTATACAATATTTTGTCTGTGTATGCCTGAAGGCCAGAAGAGGGTGCCAGACCTCATTACAGGTGGTTGTGAGCTACCATGTGGTTGCTGGAAATTGAACTCAGGCAATGCTCTTAACCACTGAGCCATCTCTCCAGCCCCTTGTGAGGGTTTCTTTTTTTATATAGGCTCGATGTCCTTTATTTATGGCTAGAATCCACTAATGAGTTTGTGAGGATTTCTTAAACTTGGGTATTTCTCTGATAAGCATCTACAATTATGAGCATATAGAAAGCCATGTACCCTGACTCCAGGGTTTAAGATTTATTTTTCTGTTAGTTTATTGGTGTGTGTGTGTAATTGTACTAAGCATGCCTAGTGGCCTTGGCATAGAAGAATGCTCTTGGATCCCCTGGAATTGGATTTAGAGCCATGTGGATGCTGAGAACTGACCTTGAGTCCTCTACTAGAATAACAAGTACTCTTAACTGCTATGCCTTATCTGTAGTCGTTTGACTCCAGGACTTAACACTAATGCCAGTGTTCTTGAACTCAAAGTTAGTGGCAATATATTAACATAGCATTGGATATAGGAAAATGCTAATGATTTGCTTGCATTTAAGGTTGTCATCCCTCAGAAAAAAGGCAAGAAGGCTACAACTCCAGCAAAGAAGGTAGTTGTTTCACAAACAAAAAAGGTTGCAGTTCCCACACCAGCTAAGAAAGCTGCTGTTACCCCAGGTAAAAAGGCTGCAGCCACACCAGCCAAGAAGGCAGTTACACCAGCCAAAGCAGTTGCAACACCTGGTAAGAAGGGAACTGCACAAGGAAAAGCATTGGTAGCAGCCTCTGGTAAAAAGGGAGCTGTCACACCAGCCAAGGGCGCTAAGAATGGTAAGAATGCCAAGAAGGAAGAGAGTGATGAAGATGAAGAAGACGATGATGATGATGAAGACAGTGAGGAGGATGAGGAGGAAGAGGATGAATTTGAACCACCAGTAGTGAAAGGAGTGAAGCCAGCAAAAGTAGCTGCTGCTGCTCCTGCCTCAGAGGATGAAGATGAGGAAGATGAGGAGGAGGAGGAGGAGGAAGAGGAGGAGGAAGAAGAAGATGGTAAGTAGATTTCAGGTTGCAGGATAGTTAAGACCTAGGAGGTTTTGCTAACAATATAGTGTGTATTTTCCCTGATTACTTTATGGTTAGATTAGAAAGTCACATACATTTTTTTACTCATAGTTCTTTCTGTAACATAACTAAGCATGTCAGGATTTCATTTCCTTTCTAAGACCCTCTTAAGGTGTGAAGGATTCATGTTACCAAGATTGGCAGCAAATGCCTGTCTTTGCTGAGCCATCTTTCTTTTAGACTCTGAGGAAGAAGCTATGGAGATAACACCTGCTAAAGGAAAGAAAGCTCCTGCAAAAGTTGTTCCTGTGAAAACCAAGGCCGTGGCTGAAGAAGAGGATGATGAAGATGATGAGGATGATGAAGAGGAGGAGGAGGAGGATGAAGAGGAAGATGAAGAGGAGGAGGAAGGTAATCAAATTAAGTTCTAAAGTGGACTGACCTCATTAATGTTTAATGGAAGTGCTTTAGATGTCTGCTTACTCATGATTGGCACTAAAAATCTTATCCAGACCCTGTTAAAGTAGCACCTGGAAAAAGGAAGAAGGAAATGATCAAGCAGAAAGAAGTCCCCGAAGCCAAGAAACAGAAAGTGGTGGAAGGTAACCAGCAAAATTGGGGAGTGTGAGAGGAGATAAAAGTAGCAGTAGCACAAGTGATGAATGACAAAGGGACTTAATACTGAAACCTGGTGTTGAGATTCAATATGCTGATGTGCTTCATAGAAATTTTATGCTGAAGTTTATGTGTAGTGATCTTATAAGTGAACTAAAAGTTTTTTCTGTGTAGGCTCGGAATCAACAACACCTTACAATCTCTTCATTGGAAACCTTAATCCAAACAAGTCTGTTGCAGAATTAAAAGATGCCATCAGTGAACTTTTTGCTAAAAATGATCTTGCTGTTGTGGATGTCAGAACTGGTACAAATAGGTAAGTTTATTGTATGTGTGGATTAGCAGATACCGTTAAGCATGAAGATGTATAATTACTTTAATGAAGATTAACCATTAAAGAACTAAGGCATCAATAGAACCCACAGATTTAAAGTTTCAATACTTGACTTATGTCAGGTAACAGCAAGTTTAAAAATGGGCATTTTGGACGTATATAGTCATACTGAATGCTTTTAGATCAGGTTCCTTTTCCAGCTAGTACTATCAATTAACAGTGCAGTAAATGAAGAAATCTGGGTCTGCTGTCATCTAGGTACATAGACTTGATTCTGTGGGAGATGATCACTCTCATGCCTGTAATTTTGTCCTTTTCATCTTAAAGGAAATTTGGCTATGTGGACTTTGAGTCTGCTGAAGACCAAGAAAAGGCCTTGGAACTCACTGGTTTAAAAGTGTTTGGCAATGAAATAAAACTAGAAAAACCAAAAGGAAGAGATAGTAAGAAAGGTATGTAAAAGAAAAGGGTCTGGTAGGTTGGCTCTGCCCATTCTCCCTTAAACCTATAAGATTGACATAGGTGAGGTTCATGGTGAGAAGGCTGACAAGACCAGTTCTTGGGGGGTGTGGCTGCCTTTGACTGCTAAAATTTATGAATTCAAAAGGGTACCCTTAGGTTTTCTGAGTCTTACCTGTGTGGCACTGACAATTCTAAGGCTCACTAGGTAAACCAGGCTGGTATTAATAGTAGTGTGTTACACTCAACAGGGATTGTCTTACTCAAGAAATTGTAGTGTTAGCTAGCAGAATGAATAACTTTTGAGTAAAAGTGCTTACTGTGAAGCTTAATGACCTGATTTTGATCCTCCCTAGAAGCAGCACAAAGTAGGAAACTCCAGAGTTGTCCTCTGAACATATGTGCTTCATGTTGTGATTTCAGCTTGTATCATGCTTAAACAATAAGAATTATAAGTGAACTATCTTAGAATGAATTCATGATACTCAAAGGATTTCATATTTTAGAATTAGGATTTTGAAGTGTTTGTTTTCTCTTTAGTTAACAGTTCTGGAAACTGAACTTAGGCCCTCTGCATGCTAGGCAAGCACTCATTAACCCTGTGTTACATATCCTCACTCCCCTTTCAAACGTTTGAGAAGGTGGCTATGATCTCATTTTGTAGTTTATACAGGTCATGAACTTACTGCATAAAGACACGTGTCACTGTCGTAATCCATATTTGTGATGAGAAGTCTTAGGGATGGAACCTTAAAATATACATAACCACCAGGAAACTATATACAATGTTTTTAGTGGGCTTGCATTTTGATGGGCTAATAACAGCTCAGATATTGTCCTCTATCTTTGTTAATGTGATTGCTCAAAAAGTATTTAGATTTGTACTTTGAGGACTTTCAGTCATGAAATTTGGTTTTTCATTAGCAATGAGATTAGTAAATGTTTTTTCTTAAATTATATCAGATTCCTGAATTGGTGCCTTTGCTTTTTTTCTGTATTTGTACATGTTAAATGGGTTGGGTGGGATGATTTCCCCCACCTGCAAGTTTGTATATACGTAGACGACACGTGCCTACTGTATGAGTGTTAAGGATTGAATATGGCTCCTCTTAATCATCTCTCCGTCCCTTATTTCTTTATTCTTAGTATAGAGCCTTGTCCTTTATAGGAGCTTTTTGTTTTATTCTCTACTGACTTGTTAAATGATGTGCTTGGATTTTTTTTTATTTTAATTCTAGTTCGAGCTGCAAGAACACTTTTAGCAAAAAACCTTTCATTCAATATCACTGAGGATGATTTAAAAGAAGCATTTGAAGATGCTGTGGAGATAAGAATGGTTACCCAGGATGGGAGGTGTAAAGGGTATGTTTGTATCTAAACGATAAACTTTTATTCACCAGTAGGTGTTTGAGTTGGTAGTTTAGTGTCCCTCCCCTTTTTAAAAATTTTATTATGAATGCAGTGTTCTGCCCAAATGCCAGAAGAGGGCACCAGATCTCATTACAGATGGTTGTGAGACACCATATGGTTGCTAGAAATTGAACTTAGAACCTCTGGAAGAATAGCCAGTGCTCTTAACCACTGAACCATCTCTCCAGCTCTACATCTTCCCCAAAACAGGGCTGCATGCAGTTCATGTTGTTCTCAGACTTAATTTGTAGCCAGGCTCTCTAGCCTCCACCACCTAAGGTGCTGAGGTCAGGAGTATGGCATCAAGACCAGCTGATTGCTTTAGAAGCTGTGATGGCTGTTACATGCTGGCCTGTACATCCTGATACATCTAGATCAATATCTGTTGCCTCAGGCTCCTGGTAACATCAGACTAATTTTATGAGAAGAATGTGATTCTGGGCAGTTAAACAGTACTATGTGACTCTTTTGACATAAGGTGGTTTTTTTGATCTTAGAGCTATTGGTACTCTGTTTATCAAAATTGTAGAATTGCTTACATTGAATTTAAGTCTGAAGCTGATGCACAGAAAAACCTTGAAGAGAAGCAGGGGACAGAAATTGATGGGCGGTCAGTTTCACTCTACTACACTGGGGATAAAGGACAACAAAGACAAGAAAGACCTGGAAAGAATAGCACTTGGAGTGGTAAGTTAAAGGGGTTCATTCTACAATGGGGATGGAAGTCATTTAATGTTTTCGTACTTTAAGTACTTTATGATTAGCCAGAATTAATTCACCTTTTGTTCATAATAGTATTCATGAATGAGGCTATTTTAAATTACAACTTAATTTCAGAGAAGGCAATTACTGCTTTCCTTGTTAGGTATGTCTTATATTTGAAATGACTTAAACTATATTTTAGAAATAATACTCTAGGACAACATCATTTCAGTCATCTAGTTAGACTGAAAATGAAAGGAGCAAGCAAGGAAGGCATTACTGTGTATGATGGATGCTTAGTCTTTTGAGTCAAGTGTGGTGGTGATTCTTAGGTTATGATATAGGCCATGGCTGAAGTATTATTGTTTTCATTTAACATTCTTTTGTGGGGTAGTTTGAAACAAGCTTGTTATGTAGCCCACTGTGGCCTGCTTGTCTGAGTGCTTTAATCTACACAGACTTAATTTAACATGCTTTGTTAATAATGACATCTTTGTACTTGCAGGTGAATCAAAAACGTTGGTTTTAAGTAACCTTTCCTATAGTGCAACAGAAGAAACTCTTCAGGAGGTATTTGAGAAAGCAACTTTTATCAAAGTGCCCCAGAACCAACAAGGCAAATCTAAAGGGTAAAATAATTATTTTTATGTTTCTAGATGTGAGCTGGCCATATTCTTTACACAGCTAATGAGGGTAAACCTATTAACACTATCCTGTTAGCTAAAAAACTAAGACCTTTTTATCTATGCAAGTGACAGTAAATGTTGATAGTAATAGTATTGGTGCTGGTGCCATGTGTTTGTAAACTTTATTCTGAGTATAGACTTTCGATCCTCAGGTATGCATTTATAGAATTTGCTTCATTTGAAGATGCTAAAGAAGCTTTAAGCTCCTGTAATAAAATGGAAATCGAGGGCAGAACAATCAGGCTGGAGTTACAAGGACCCAGGGGATCAGCTAATGCAAGAAGTCGTAAGTCCCCTTGGCATGGTGTAGCTGGGTTTAGGTGGCAATTTTTTGAGCTAATGGGCTGGTTGCTTTAAGTTGCTGCTGAGTAAATGACAACTGGATATGATGACTGATCACCTGAGAAATAATTGATGAAATCTCAAGAAAATTCCTCTAGATAGTCAAGTTCTGATCCAGCTGTGTCATGTCAGCTCAAAGCAGCAACTTGTGGATTTGATTGCCCTCTAGCTCTCTTGAGGTTGATATGTCAAATCCAGTGTAGTCTCTTTACCTTTACTTGTAATTAATTGCTTTTTTCTGATTAAAAACAAGTATTATATACATTTTACATACAAAGTCACTGTCATTAAGAATCTACTTCAGCTGAATGTGGTAGTATGTGACTTTAAATCCTAGCAGTCAAGGCAGAATGAATGGATCAGAGTTCTAAACCATCCAAGACTACATAGTGAAACCCTGTAAAACAAGCATCATTTTTCTCTTCCAGAGCCATCCAAAACTCTGTTTGTCAAAGGTCTTTCTGAAGATACCACTGAGGAGACCTTAAAAGAATCATTTGAGGGCTCTGTTCGTGCGAGAATCGTCACAGATCGGGAAACAGGTTCCTCTAAAGGGTAAGACATAATGCTGCCTTTCTTTGTATTCTTCATGGACAGTTTGCCTCTTCAGTGTCTTCTCATTGAGCTCCTTTCTGTCTACTGGTGGCAGATTATGGATTCGCAAGAGAAGAAGAGAGAATTCACAGAACTAGCTCTTAGCTTCTGTTTTTACAGAGGTATATTTGGCTATTGTGTGAGACATTCTGAGATCTAAATTCAGACCAATCAGAATTTATCACATTTGTGTCTTTCTTGACCCAGCAAAAGTGCTTTTTATATAATTACTATGTGTGGATGACTTGGTTCTGGTGTGTATGAATGTGCTTGCTTTAAAATGTCTGGTTTTTATTTTTTAGGTTTGGTTTTGTAGACTTCAATAGTGAGGAAGATGCCAAAGCTGCCAAGGAGGCCATGGAAGATGGAGAAATTGATGGAAACAAAGTTACTTTGGACTGGGCCAAACCTAAGGGTGAGGGTGGCTTTGGTGGCCGAGGAGGAGGCAGAGGAGGTTTCGGAGGCCGAGGCGGTGGCAGAGGAGGAAGAGGCGGATTTGGCGGCAGAGGCCGGGGAGGCTTTGGAGGTAATTGGACCTCTAACTCCTAACTTTGTCCTAACCATCCTTGTGGGAAGGTCAGTTCCAAGTATTATGCATTCTTGATGATTTTGCCTTCCTGTAGGTCGAGGAGGCTTCCGAGGTGGCAGAGGAGGAGGAGGAGGAGGGGGAGACTTCAAGCCACAAGGAAAGAAGACGAAGTTTGAATAATTCCTTCCATCCCAATCTTTCCCGATTCATTTTAAAGAAAGGACTCTGGGGGGTTTTACACTGTTACCTGTTAAAAATGACAGAGCCTTTTAAGGACATTTCCNCTGGTGCCAGATTTGTACTTCCTAAAGGTTCCTTTTGGAATGATGCTTAAGAGCTCAGCAAGACCAACTCTGTTATTCAGACAGATTCTGACTAGTGGGAATTTCAGGTGTGTTCACTGCTTTCAAGAATCCCGGTTACAAAAAGTGGAAATTAGTTTGAGGGGAGGAGGCATAGCAGTTTCTGAACTGGAAGGTTTGTTGAAGATGCTGCATTTGCACATCAGATGGTGGGTGTACTGGACAATTGGTTGGTGAGAAACACATGGATCGTTACTGAAATGGCAGTAAAGTAAAGCCATACAAGACCTTGTGTGGTATGTAATTTTAATCACAGTTTTTGAGTTCCAGGTTAGACAGGGCTAAAACTCCTGTTGAAAACAAGAAAATACCACGTCTTACAGAACCCTTTGCAAACCACAAGGTTATAAGTGACAACTATAGATCCTGTAGAGAGAACCTGACCAGAAGTTACCTTGCAGGGTTGTCAAAAGTTGCTCTGGCTTACTATAGGATGCCTCCTTCCCATTCTAAATTGGAAGACCTTGCAGCCATTTTAGAGGAGTGGTAAGCTTCCTTTAGGAAGTGGTTGTCATTTTCCTCATTCTCCAGCAGGTGGCAATATAAGTGTACATAAAAACTGAGGGAAGTCGGCAGATAAACTCCAAACTTATGTTTTTTATCTGCTTTTGACCACACTAGCCTAGTAGTGTGGTTTGTTTCCTATCTAAGAATGATAGTGACCAGAGATTGCCAAGTCTACTAGTTCTCAGATTACTTTCCTGAACCTCAAAAAGATAGGCAAGATAGAGGGTGGCAACTGGCTGAGGTGTTAAAGGGAAAGAAAAAGCAAAATCCTGAGGATCAGGATTTTTTTCTCCCATTTCTGTATGTTGGTGTTTTTTCTGCATCTATTGTCGGTGTGCATCCTGTATGCTTCCTACCCATAGAGGCCAGGAGATTCAGGGCTCAGGTTGACCTGGAACGCAAAGGTAAGTTTTTAGACACTGGGTGCTGGAAATTTAGCCTGAGTCCGTGGAAGGAACAGTAAGCACTCCTATTGCTGAACTATTTCTGCAGCCCTAGGATTAGTATCTGGACTCAATTTTGTACATCAGGCTGTCCTGGAACTTTCGGGCACCCATCTGCCTCTGCTAGAATTAAAGGTGTGTACCACCACCATGCCTGGATTTTTAACATTTTGTATCCAGCTAATGGCAAACTACAATGGCATAAGAAAAAGGCTCTCTTAAAGACAAGAATCTGCTCTTGTTTGCAGTCCTCTAGAAACCAAAACCAGTGCTCATAAGTGAGCAAGAGATGAAACTACAGAATACCCACCATATATATTTAAATACAGTGCACTAGTTAGTGGCTACCATGGGAATTTGGTTTTTCAAGAAAGGGTTTCTCTGGCTTTGGAGTGTGTCCTGGAACTAGCTCTAGACAAGGTAAGGTTGACCTCAAACTCACAGATTTGTCTCGCTGCCTGGGATTAAGTGCAGGGATTAAGGTTATGTGCCACCACCACCAGCTAGCTCACCTAGTTTTGTTTCTTCTGGGAGGCAGTAGGAATGTGATAAATCTCCAAGGCTACCATCTTAGTTTTTAGTTTAGTTTTTTGAGATGGGTCTCTAGCCCCTACACATTGAGGAGCTCACTATGTAGGCCAGGTTGGGCTCAAATTCAGATCTACCTGTCCCTGTGCTGGGATTAAAAGCATGTGTCCCCTTGCCCGACTATGATATATTTTCTTGTCAAAAGGATGAGTCAGGTGGTGATGACAAGCAACTTAAATCCCAACACCCCAAAAATGATAAAGTAACCTGATGCTGTCTTTAGATTTTACCCCCATCTTTGTCTTTGAACATTAATTTGGATACTTTATTGATCTGTTTTCTAGTTTACTGGTTGAGGTTTTTCAGACGGTTTTTCTGTAGCATTGGGAGCCTATCCTGAACTAGCTCGTAGACCGGGCTGGCCTCAAACTCGGAGATCCGCCTGACTCTTGCCTCCCAAATGCTGGGATTAAAGGTGTGCATCACCAACACCCAGCTTATTTTCTTTTAATTTAAAAAAAAACATGGGTTTTATGTGTGTGGGTGTTGTTCCTGTGTGTTTTCACTATGCATACAGTGCCACTGGAGGCCAGAAGAGGGTGGATCCCCCAGAGTCACAGATGAGCCATCATATGGGTGCTGGAGGGTTCACTGGACTCCTAACAGCTGAACTATCTCTAAAATCCCTGCAGTATTATTGTTCTTTTCTAGTCTTTTAATTGTTCCCAGTTCACAAAACCCCCTTTTTCTTTTTTTTTTGAGCATTGTACTTTATTTTTATTTTGATTTAATTTATTATGTATATGGTGTTCTGCCTGCATGTATCCCTTCAGGCCAGAAGAGGGTACCAAACCTCATTACAGATGGTTGTGAGCGACCATGCGGTTGCTGGGAATTGAACTCAGGACCTTTGGGAGAGCAGGCAAAGCTCTTAACCACTGAGCCATCTCTCCAGCCCCCATATTTGTCATTTAATACCTTCATCTTTTCATGAAAATTTCTAAAACATCTACTGTAATCGAAGTCCTTGCAAATTTTTTTAATTTATCTTGGTGTTTTGCCTGGATATATGTCTGAGTGAGAGAGTCAGATCCATTGAGTTGCAGACAGTTGTGAGCTGCCATGTGGATGCTGGGAATTGAACCCAAGATGTCTGGAAGAGTAACCAGTGTTCTTAACATGAGTTGTGGCTGAGCACTTTTTTCAGACTACGGACCATTGTTTCTTGCATTGCATGTCTAAACTACTCTGATACTACAGAGGCCATCTTGATTATGCTGGGGCTTAGGTTTTGTCTTGCTAGCTCAGATGCATTTTGTGTTGGCATTTTGCTTTTGGTCCTTTTACCTAAGCTGTGACCCTTCCAGTACCTGCCTTTCAGTGAAAAGCAGGTGCTGGGAGTCGAACCTAGGTCTTCTGGAAGAGCAGCTAGAGTACCTCACTTCATCTCTCTGGTCTGCCCTAATGAGAGCAAGCAGCCTTATGCTCCAGCTATGAGCAGCCTTCCTGGCCAAGATAAACTGATTCTGAAACCTTGAGCTAAAATGTCTCTTCCCTTAAGTTGCAACTTGAATATTATTACGGTGACAGGTAGCTAACAATCTGAGTTTGTTTTTCTTCAAATTTGATGAGGCTTAAATTTAATGTGAATCCTACAAATGTGAAGTTTACATTTAGTTGGATCATAATTTAGATGTAAGTGGGGGATGGATACATTACTCAACATTGAAATAGCTTTGAGAGGTGAAGTTTCTGAGTGTTGGCATATTTCTTTGTAAAGAAACTGATAAAGAATCCAGTGTTTGATCACCTGGAAAGATGCCATCTCTATTTTCTTCCATATCAAAAAAAAAGCTTTCAAGTTTTTAGGGACACCATAAATGGTAACATCTATAAAAAGTACCAGCATATGCATATCACACACAGTAGTTATAAGTATTTAATACATATCCACAAGGGAAGCCATGGGAAAGCAAACCTAATAGGTTTTCTAGGTCTGTTTTTTTTTTTCTTCTCCAGGAATAATAATTTGCTGACAGTTTGAGGAGACACTTTAGGACTTGTTGAAATACAGAAAGAAACTTATGCAGTTTCCCTATCAAGGTTTATGGATACAGCTGCGAGACAGTGTCTGATAAGATTGGTGACAGAAATCTTGAAGGCAGGAAGCACTTTGAAAAGCACAGAAGGGCTGGACATGTAGCTTAATGAAACAAGGGCATAGGTGAAATCCTCTGTCGGACATTGAGAACTAACTTTGAAGCACAGATGGCAAAATTATGGCGTGGAGACAATGAAACTGCTTCCCAAGAAAAATTTTGTTAGATAAGTTTCACTGTTTCCCAGACACCATGGCCTTTGTAGATTGTGAAGAGGCCGTACAGGCAGCATTTTGTTACAAAGTGGGAAAATCTGGGCATCAGCAAAAGCAGGGTAGGCTGTCAGTAGAAAAGTACAGTTCAGTCGGTAGAATGCTTTCCTAATGCCCAACAAGGTAAGGCTCCTGGGTTCCATTGCCAAACCAACAATGAAACCAAGTGTGATGGTATCCATCTATATAAGCCCAGCACTCAAGTGTGGAGGCAGGAGGATACAAACTCCAAGTTAATGCCTACAGTGAGGGTATATGTGTGGTCATTCAGCAGTATGCTCCCCAGCAAAGCCAGCTCCCCTTAATCTATAGTACATCACTGGAAGAAACTGCTTCTTGTGTTTTCTTTGGCTCTAATCAAAAATCCAAAGAACTGGGTGGTGGTGCTGCACTCTTTCAATCCCAACATTTGGGAGGCAGATCTCAGTGAGTTCTAGGCCAGCCTGGCCTAAAGAGAGTTCCAGGACAGCAAGGGCTACACAGAGAAACCCTGTCTGGAAAAAAAACCTAAGTAAAATTAATTTTAAAGAAAAGGGCGGGTGGTGGTGGCGCATGCTTTTAATCCCAGCACGGCAGAGGCAGAGGCAGGTGCATCTCTTAGCCAATCTAGTCTGCGAGAGAGTTCCGGGACAGGCTCCAAAGCTACAGAGAAACCCTGTCTTGAAAAAACCAGTAGGTAAACACTGGTACAGCAAACCAAGGGATCCAGAATGCATCTTGATGTGGGCAAGGGTTGCCTTTTTATTCTCCTGTCCCTGCCTCCCAGGCATTGCAACTACAGGTGTACATCCACTGTATCTGACCTCCAAGTTAAGGCTTCTCAAATACCCTTGTAGTGAAGAATAGTGAGAGCAGGCCTGCTTTTCGTCCGGCCCAGCTCCCGCACGTCTAGCTTATACCCCAAAATAACAGCACACAAATTGTATTCATTTAAGTACTGCCTGGCCCATTATATCTAGCCTCTTCTTGGCTTAATTCTCACATCTTGTTTAACCCATATCTAATAATCTATGTACCACCACGAAGTGGTGGCTTATCGGGAAGAGTCTAACCCACGTCCATCTTGGAGAGGAGAGCCATGCGTCTGCCTG
>LOJH01065624.1:0-10444 GCA_001685095.1 Ellobius talpinus | reverse complement strand
TAGACATCAATTCTCTCCTTTCACCATGTGCATCCTAGAGATGGAACTTGAGTTGGGAGGCTGGACTGTCTGGGGCTTTTACCTACTGAGCCATCTCAATAGTCTTGTTTTCTGTTTCATAGTTCTCAATGACCTAGGGTGGGGACTAGATCTCTGGATTTTTCTTCTTCACTTCTTGGCTTTTCTTTAACTATGTACTCAAACCTGACTTAAAAAAATTAAGCCTATAAGATAAATGCTGCTGGTGAACCCAAGGCTTCAACACACACACACACACACACACACACACACACACACACCACTTCTTTTAATGCCCAACTAAATATTTCCATCTTAATTCGACTGTTTGTCTCTTACAGTACCCTGTGTTACCTTGCCCAATTAATCTATACCTACAGGCATTTTGACATTTATGACAGCATAAGTATTATCATAACTTCTATAATTGTGGAGAAGAGGGCAAAAATATGGTAGGGTTCCTCCAGGGCAGCTTTATAAGTATTATGCCAGACTCTTCCATACATCCGGCTTACCAGAAGACAGTAGAAAATAACTTAACCTCTGAGGCTCCATTTTACTAATTTAAACAAGGAAGAATAGGACAGCCTTTGGAAGAATTGTGAGGTCCTCAGATAAATGAAAACCCACTCAGCACGGAGGACTATTATTATCCCATTTGTGGAGCCTTTCATCTCCCCGTCTGGAGGAGAGCTGCAGCCTGCACTGAGTTTCAGCATGTCTACATGCTACCAATGCCCTGAATTAAGTATTTCCTGTCATCTGAGCTTGCCAGAGATTAGTTTGCAGACATTTTGCAAAAACCATGCATAATACATATTGCTGAATACAATATTTATCATAAAACAGCTTCGGGAATTGAAAACCATGACCCAGCAGTATTGTCTATCCTGTGGTTTCTTTTCCATCAATGCCTCCTAAAGAGGCTGTACACCCCTCCTCCCAACCCCTCAGTCTCATCAAATCTAATTCCAAAGCCAAAGCTGGGTGTTGACTCAACCTTTCAGGAAAATCATAGCACTCTCTGAAGGTATTTGTCTGTTATGAGATAAAGAGTGCCTGTATGCTTACAAGTGTGTGTGTATGTGTGTGTGCATAGATATATATGTATATATACGTGTGTGTAGACTTCATTTACCCCATGAAGAAAGATCCAGAACTGAGAAAATTTTCAACTCACAAAGTGCTTGCCATATAAATATAAGGACTGGGGTCTGATCCCCAGAACCCATGTGCATAGGCAGGCACGGCAGTGTGCATTTGTTGCTGCAGCGCTGCAAAGGCAGAGACAAGAAGATCCCTGAGCTTGTTAGTTTAGTTAGCAAACTCCAAGCCAGTGAGGATGACTTCAGGAGATAATTTTTGAGACAGAAAGTTATCCTCTGACCTCCAGATATGCACTGTGGCATGCGTGTAAACATATGCACAAACACGCACACACACACACACACACACATACACACAAATGCACATGTCACCTTACTTACTCATTTCATTTGAAAACCAGCTCCTTTCTTATGGTCATCTGTTAGAATGAGACTGAGTTACAAGGAACATTAAGCAGCATCACATCTTCTTCCCTGATATACATGGATAATAAGATTTTGAATAAATTACGCTCTTTATTTCATGAGCACCATGAATCCTGGCAGGTTTACTTTGACAGCTATTTTAATGGCACTATTAACTCAAATACCAGTCAGACCAAGTTTGTCTCTCCTCCACCAATGACATTCTTGCCAAGAGTCTAAGGAGATCCTGGGATCAGACCAACCTGGGAAGCTAAGGAGGGCTCTGGAGAGAGAGTTGAGTTCTTCACTGGAGAGAACTCCTTAGATTGTTTTATTTTTCCTCAGGAAAAAATACTTCAAGCCAGTTCATCATCAAGCACCAGCCTCATTCCTTATTCTACCCAAGATACAAAGTGACAAACACAGGGTAAATCCTATCTCTACTGTGGCTTAAAGTCATTGATCGCTTCTGTTAGCTTAGCAACATTGCTCTTGGTGTGGAGCTCTCGAGTTCCTTTTCTATAATCCCTCTATGGAGGCCAGTATATAACTACAGGAATACACTGCAGAAAGAGAGAAATAAGACCCCAAACTTGATGTTGAAGAAGCAGGCATGAGTTGCTTGACACTTGGCAAGAAAAAATAGGAAGGAACCCAAGGAAAAGCTTTCTTTCTTAAAGTAATAGTAGAAGTTAAGTCTAAGTAAAAGTGAGTGAGGAGATTAAAAATATTCATATGATATGATGTAATATAGTCTCCTTCGAACCACTATTTGACACATACACAAAATATTTTGGAATTATATTCAGCTCAAAGATTTTAATATCTCAATTGTATTTAATTGTAAGCATTCACTATAATTTATTTGAAATATAACCTGGACATTTAGGCTGTGTCTTAGCATCATTTGCTATTGTCGTAATAAAATCCACTGACTATAGCAAGTTAGAAAGCATCCACCAGAGTACAGTCCACCTCAGCATGGTGTCAGGGCAGCAGCAGCTTGGAGAAGCATCCACAGTCAGGAAATAACACAAGATAATCCCCCACACGGAGATGCCCAGTGGCCCATTACCAGGGGATTCTAGGTTCTGTCAAGTTGATGGTTACACTAACCACCACAATGTTCTATCAGTTTGGAAACAACTAGACATGCAGTCACGTGGTTCCATAGGATGAGTGAATAAATGTGAAAAGTAAAACCAACAGATTAAACAGAAGAGCAAGCTAGACTCTGGAAACACTGGACAGTTACACACATCCTCAAATGCACATATGTCAAGGCTTATTTCTCCAGATGTGTTTCGAAATCTTAATCATTACTCATTTTAATATTTAATTTTGACTTTTAGTTCTAGGAATGCTACATTTCATTGTGATTAGTAAAGATTTCATCAAATATATCTAGGCCAGGAGTTCTTTATGTGTGGATATGTATTAAACACTTGTTTGTGTTTTGTTATATTTTTACCAATTTTTATTTTATGTATCAATTACCTTAAATGATTGACAAACGTCTTTATTTTCAAGGATAGCAACCTTGATTTCATAATATATGAATCTTTTCCCTAGTCTGTTCATTCATTTTTAATTTTGTTATAATGAACTTGTCATTTAGGCTTTTAAAAATATATAGAAAAGTCTTGACCTCTCTTCTTTGATGGTTTCTTATTATGGGTGTCTCATAATTAAGAGTATAGGCAGTTCTTGATCCATACAAACTGGAGGCTTCTGAATTACACTGCTGTGCTTACACCATCCTGTCAATGAGGAATGCAAAAACTTGTCACATCCTACATGCTTACTTTAATTACAATATCTTTGCACGCCATATTAGTCAAGGTCAATGCCAACAGTAAGGCACTCTTTAATTTTGTAGCAGCGTTTGTGCAATTGTTTATACACTGTTGTTCTTTCAAAAGTTGATTCCAAGCAGCAACATATGTTCTACTGTGCTTCAGTGAAGCCTTCCTGTATCAGGGACTGTAACTCTAGATGCTAGTCCAAACAAGCTCAGAATACCACTGTCTGGCCACCATGAATATGCCTCCATTGTTCCTGCTGTAAAACAATGCAGTTTCCAGTGTAATGAAACTGTATGAATGAAAATATCTATCTGCTCTCTTCTAGCTTTTTAAAAAAAAAAATACATCCCCTGTGACCTTGCTATTATATGTTAAAGCATATACAGTATAAAATAAGCAACCTTTTACATTTGTTTGAAATGTAAATGTTTATAGAATAATCCTTTCCTTCATTCTCTAAATTGAAATGATTCATTTGTGACTCATTAAAAAGTAAAATAAAGTGCTGGCTATATGTCTAATATTTTCTTAGTGCTTTAAGAAAAACCATAGGAGTTATTATTATTGTTCCCATTCTAAAGTCTAGAAAGCTAAAGACTCTGACTTTTAGTGAATCTACCTGAACCATGAACTTAACAAATAGAAGAGGAGAATTTTAATTCAGGTATCTGTCCTCAAGACAAGTTACTAACTTTTCTAAACAGATCAATGTTTAAATAAACTTTTATGATTTCTTTAGTGGTGGGGTGGACCTTTCCACCCAACATTTGATTCAGAAGTTGACTCTAATTCTCTCTCCCTACTCCTTCCCTCTTCTCTCTATCTCTGTCTCTCTTTCTTTCCCTTACATACACACATACATACACAGAGAGAGAGAGAAAGAGAGAAAGAGAGATTTTTATTATTTACAGGAGTTTTTTCTTGTATAACAAGCTCTAAAAGATGTCTATGTATCTTTTAATAACAGAGAAGGGATGATTGTTTAAGCATGTGCAGTTTGCAGAGACTGCTACAACAAAGCAAGAGACTTAAGCAACAGAAAGTGTCTCACAGTTGATGTTGGTGAGGTTAGCTCATCCTAAGTGTTATGAAATGGATCTGTTCCAGGCCTCACCCCTTCACTTGTATTATGTCCAATTTCCCCCTTTTCATATAATTCAACTCATATTGGGGGGTTAGACTCATTAATAATCTTCATTTAAATCAGTTTGAAGAACCTACCTTCAAATATCACAGTCTGAGGTATTGAGTGGTAGGTTTTGAAATATGAATTTTGGTGTGGACATAAATCATACCATAATAAAAATATTAGGTTTAAGTAATGGGAGATCAGAATGAGTGTTCCCATGTGCAGGCAGGGTCTTTTATAGCTTGAAGTTCTTACTTATGTCCAATAGGATAACATATGAACTTTCTTATTGACCTGCACAGACATGAGGCAAAGGACAGAAGGAATGAGAAGACTTAAAAATATCACCAAGCATTGGAAAGGGAAACAGACACTCTTATCACATTTTATTTTCACTGGATGATTCAACTAATTTTAACACAGCATTTTGCCTACTGTAGTCTAAGAAGAACTTAGCTAGTAAGGCAAATGTCCACCTAATTATTATTCTTATTCAAAGCTTGGAATTTCTTTCATATGTCTATTGAGGTTGTTATAATATAAAAAATATAGCCCAAATTGATAAAAAATTTTTGAGACATAACTAATTTACATTTAATGGGAGTGGTGTGTGTGTGTTGCAGGTGGGACTGCTTGTTCATCCCAGCTTCCCAGAACCGAAATAACCACACAGAAACTGTATTAATCAAATCACTGCTTGACCCATTAGCTCTAGCTTCTTATTGGCTAACCCTTATATTAATTTAACCCATTTCTATTAATCTGTGTATCGCCACATGGTAGTGGCTTACCAGGTAAAATTCCCAGTGTCTGTCTCCGGTGGATCCATGGCATCTCTCCCTCCGCCTTCCTTCTCCCAGCATTCAGTTCTGTCTTCACTGCCTACCTAAGTTCTGCCCTATCAACAGGCCAAGGCAGTTTCTTTANATTAATTTAACCCATTTCTATTAATCTGTGTATCGCCACATGGTAGTGGCTTACCAGGTAAAATTCCCAGTGTCTGTCTCCGGTGGATCCATGGCATCTCTCCCTCCGCCTTCCTTCTCCCAGCATTCAGTTCTGTCTTCACTGCCTACCTAAGTTCTGCCCTATCAACAGGCCAAGGCAGTTTCTTTATTTATTAACCAAGAAAAGCAGCACACAGACAGAAGGACCTCCCATACCAGTGTGTGTGTGTGTGTGTGTGTGTGTGTGTGTGTGTGTGTATTCATGTATCTGTGGGAGGTGTGTGGTTGGAATTTAAAATATTGATACTTTTACCTATTCTTAGCAAATTTTATTATAATTGATTTTGAGCATAGATGATATCCAGCTTTGAAGTAGTCTCCACTGATTCTCATATCTTGGCACTGATTAAGTAGTATTTGACTACATCTTTTATAATTGTTCTAAATTATCACCAGAAAACAAAAGTCACAACATATGACTTCAAGTCTATCTCCTATCCTGGCTTTCCTTGGAATAACTCATTGGAAGATGACAGTCACAATATGTTGAAGAAACTCTGTCTGGCTTGTGGTAAAGTCTAGCTAAAGAGTTGCTATAGCATTTCATCAACAACCAAACTCACTTGTCAGTCATGAAAAATGTACCATCTTGAAATCCAATATTTTAGCACCAGTTAATTCTTCAGATAACTATGACCCTAATCCCATAAGAAAATTCAAGCCAGAAACACCAGCTAAAGTTTTCCAAGTTCTGGCCCTTAGAAAATGTGTTAAATCGTAGATTTTTAGATGACACACAACACACACACACACACACACACACGGACAACCTCAAGGACTACTAACAATGCCATAGAAAGGTGAATTTGGAGTTAAGCAGAAATGTAATACTTCTTGCTGTGGAATAATCCTTCTGTACACTGTGAATATGTATTACTCTCCTTAGTTAATAAAGAACTGACTGTCCAACTGTCCGGTAGTCATGCGGGAAGTAATGGCAGGACAGCCAAACTGAGAATGCTGGGAAGAAGAAAGCCAGAGTCAGTGGAGTCACCAGGAGACACAGAGAGAGCAAGACATGCTAGAAGACAGGTAAAGCCATGTGGCAATACAAATAGAAATGGGTTAATTTAAGTTGTAAGAGCTAGTTAATAATAAGATTGAGCTATCAACAGAGCACTATAGTTATATTAAATCTCTTGTGGTTATTTGGGAGTGACAATTGGTACAGAAGGAAAGGCCTCCTACAATATTTTCTCTGAATCTCAATGATATGCCAACGGTTGAGAACTAGCAAACAAACCTTTAGAAAAACAAAAGTCAAACTGTAGTCCGCGGGAGTTCTACCTGAAATTGGAAATTCAGTATAGTTCCTCCTAGTTTCCACTTACTATCCCTGATAAGTCTTCAGAACACTGATATATTCATTTCATGGACAAAGTGCCTAAAAGGTCCAAGGGTGTGCACACACCATTTTTTTAACCAGCCTCCACAATCTGCAATGCTCTGACAGAGAGAAAGCAATGAAGTTCAAGGCTCTTAAGAGACTAAAATTCTCTGAAAATAAAGGCTCCCTTGAAAGGCCAAATTATTTTTATTGCAAATTTTATTTTTCTTTCACTTCATTTCATCCTGACAAATTTAATACATTGGCATAGATACAATAAAAAAGGGGAATAACTGCGAATTTTTGACCTCTGGGGAGCAGCCTTAGGCCCCTCTATTTACACTCTGTAAACTGCTGACCTACCAGGAAAGAAATCCAAGCAATTTCTATTGCTAGTTACAGAATGCACCCAGGATGTGTATTCTACCTGCAGAGAATCAGAACTGCTTTAGGGGACAGATTCTTGCTTCTTTCTTACTACTACTTGAGTTTTCAGCATAATAAGCAATTTAATCAGCTCAGCTCCACTAGAATGCTTCAGACATTTGCATACCAACATGGCTTCTATTCTTTTGCTCCTTATTAAAATTGGCATCTACCATGTCACAGTACAAGACTAAAGAGCCAGGTCCACATAGATAATAATGGCACAAATTTAGTCACATACTCCACAGCCTTAGCTCAGAATTGGACTCTGAATCTTGTCCTTTAACAATTGCAGAATAAAAAAAATTGCTGTTTTTCCTCTCTCCAAAATAAACCTGGAGAGAAAAGAGGTATGTTCTGCTGTTGCTATTGGAACTGCTTAGATAAAAGTTCTTCAACATCTCTTGCATGAAAAACATTGATAAGCCAAGAAAAAGGTGAGAACATTTCCGGTAACTGCAGCAGGGATGTGACACTTGGAGAATTTATGGGACTGTGTTTGTATATCATGTTCACACAGACAGTAAGAAACTGCCTAACAATAGGTTAGAAGTTAGACTACAAACTGCAGTACAGCTCCCACACAAGACGCAGCAATCCAAGCGACTTAGTCAACATGCAGTGATCTCCCTTAGCGGCCAGTTTTGCTATACCTCAACCCAGCATAACTATTAAAATGCTGAATTAGTGTTTAAAATATAGGAGCACGGTTCACAAAATTCAGCATTTTCCTCATAGTCGGCCTTGCATTGAGGAAGGTATATGGTGAGCAGCGCTTAATATAGTCTGTGGAATAAGGCCTAAGTCTCTGTGACCTCCTTACTTTTTTCCTCTTCTCTCCCCAGTTCTACAGAAGACTACATAGTGTTTGAGTGGAAGCATCACCTTAGCCCCTGGCATCCATATACCCAAAAAGTCTGGAATGTTTAGGTGGAAGTTCTATCCCAAGCCCCATCCCTGGGAGTTGCCTCAGTCCAGACTCCACCTCTGAGAGAAAGCCTGCCAAATGATGATCCCCTCCCCAGGGATTCTCGAGACCACTCCCATACGGTATTTGAATTGTACCCAAGAGAAAAAAAAACATGTAGTTTTCCCATCTACCTTCCCTGGCTCTGCTCTGGAGGGGGGCTAGAAGGCCACCCGAGAGCATTGGTATTCATGAAACCTGGGCTTTTTCTAATTTGGTTTGATTTGGATTATTGCATCAGTGGAGAGGTTTATCAGGGTGTAGAAACTTTTCATCTGGAGGGCCCACCGAGACGGGCTGTTTTTCTCACCAGCCCAGGGCAAAAAGGTGGGAAAACACCCTCCCTTACACCTGCTCTCTGCCAGGCTAAGATCAGCTTCATCTGGGTAAGTTCTGAGTTCCAAGTAATTGCCTTAGAGGCTCAGGGCCTCATGCAAGTTTTGTGCTGTCCTACAAAAGACAAGGCCCCACCTGCCCTGACCAAGACAAGGACCTGCCTTGTCCCATGGTACAAAGGTCTGCCTTGTCCCTGTGGGATTCCTTTTTCAGGAGACGTCTTGTTCTAGGTATATCTCACACCTCTCTGTTCTTTCTGACCCAAAGTCTACCACAATGGACGCATCACACTAGGCTATGGGTCCTGGCATAGACTTGCAAAACTGGTACCTACAATTTGAGGCCTAATCCTCAAATGCCCTTGGGCTGCCTTTTACAAAATCTTTGTACATTGGAGCTGTCTGACACCATATGTCCTTAACACCTAAAATTTTTTGCCAGCGTGAGAACAAGTAAACAAACCCCACATATGCCCATGGTTTCTGGATGCTGTGCTCCTGCTCCCCCTCTCCACTCCCCTCCCCACTTGTCTTCACTGTTTGCTGTTTGTCTGCATTCCTGGCATATGATCTGGTCATGCTGGGATTCTCCCTACAATGGCTCCATTTGCCCATGTCCTCCCACTCTGAGCTGCATAGGTGTCCCATCCTTAAGACTTTGTTCTCCCTTACAGCATCTACTGATCTGGCCCTCAGTGGGACCACCTGTATGCTTGCCTGGCTTCTGCAGCCTACTCCAAGATTTTTTCGTTAGTCAGCTGACAGTTTCCTGAAAAAAGCTTTGTTCATCTGTCTGTTAATACTGTGTGTAAATAATGTGGCCACAGTATGATTGTTTCATTTCTGGGTGTATGTTTTGAGATCTGTAAAACTTGTAACTCCAGATTACAACAGCTCTGAAAAAATACAAACACATGGATAGTCGCCATTTGTGGTTGAGGTCAAAGTAAAAACCTCAGCACCATTGCCCTACCTAGAAGACATTCTGCCTCCAATATACTTTGGCTTACTCCTTCTAGTCTTCTTGCCTTTACTGACACTGGTAAACTGTAACTGATCGGGCAATCTATATGTCTAAATTTAACTTATATATCTAATTTAAATATACCTAACAGGTAATGGCACCCTGATTCTCAAATGCCTTTACAGATGCCTTTCCAGAGAGTATGACTTTCAACAAAAGAGCTCCTTATGACAGAGAGACATGCCAGCTCCTGCGACATCCTTTAGCTTCTCCAAGAAGATGTGTGGTTGCAGAAGACCTGCCTGGAGGCTTGCCTTTGGTATGGCAAAGCCGCCCACACAGCAGAATTCTGCCTTCCACCTCATCAGCTTCCTGGACACTATACGGGGGATCAATTGTCTCATCCTGCCAAGGCAGGTAGACTAAACCCTAAACCTACAGGAAAATCTGCCAGGCCTCCTGGGCTCAGCAGCTAAAGGCAAATACTGATTCTAAGACTGGTATTCACCAAAGACCACAGAGAGCTTGGGATTGCCTGTGTAGCTGAAAAAAGCTGTCTCACTTCTGCTCATTTAACTTATCCCTCTTAGATCTATCTGATGGCATTTGATGACTTAAGGTACTGGTAGCTCATTACTTCCTTTGTTAAGTTTTCTGCTGAAAATACAGACAGGTGTCCCTCTTTCACAGGTTTCATAGTCCAAAATTAACAGGTTTCAGGTGTATCTTTAGAGGTTCAGAGTTTCCAATTTTCTTTAATTGTTTTCTAAAATATTCATGCCTTTTAACCTAAAGCCATGGTATTTTTTCCTATGATACCAAGATGTAAATCTGTCCCAGTTGTCTTACAGATACCTGTAAGCCTCTGGGAAAAGTTCTGCCTTTGTATCAAGAAATCTGGTCTGATCAGAGCCCCATTTTTTGATTGGGTTAATTAGCATTTTAAAGTCTAGTT
>LOJH01065621.1:442-10444 GCA_001685095.1 Ellobius talpinus | reverse complement strand
GTCACTGGGAGTGGGCGTGGCTTGCCTCTTAAAGAGACAAAAACCATAACACAATTAAATTCCATGTAACTGCTTCCATTGCAAAGCATTTTATGTGCTACAGCTTACTTAAGTAAAGTTTCTGGGTCAAAGCCTCATGGGATTTTTTACTCATATTTGGCTCGAGATAAATGACTTCTTAGTCCCTTTGAAGTAAAAACTATCTCACATCAACATAAAGAAGACAAACACATAAATTGTTATAGAACGAGGAAGTTCATGCCTGGTAGCTAGTTCTAGACTCTGAACTACAAATGTAGTGTCTATTGAGAAAAAAGTGGTGTACGGTCACTGCTGGGCTGGGATTTGTCTCTGGCTACTATGGTCTCTCTGTTAGCCTTTGAGGAGTTAGAAGCAAGGGTGATAGTGTGGGGATTTCAGGCTCCTCCTTGGACAAAGATTATTTTTTATTTATTTTGTTTTTTAACTCCCCACCTCCCCACCTATCTGACTCCATGCCTCTTTTCTCTTTAGAAAATAAACAAAGGAAGAACAAACCAACAAACCAGAATTAAAAACAAAACAAAAGCACAAGAGGACCCCTGTTCCTGCCCCCCTGCACAAAATTGAAAACCACAATACACAAACAAAAGGCCGGTAAGATTAAAAAATACCCAAGCAAAGCAAAATGAGACAAAAAACAAAAAACCAAAAACCAAAACAAAACCCTGCAAAATACCATTGAGTTCCTTTTGTGTTGACCGTGTACTGCTGGGCATGGGACTTACCCATGAGCATGGTTTATAAACCCAGTAAGAGTCTATTGGAGAAAACAATTTCTTCCCTTTGCAAGCCATTGCCATTTGTTTGTGCTGCTGACTTGAGTTTTCTAGAAGATTGTTCAGTGAATTTGGGCTTGGGGTAGGATTTCCAACACTTTCTGAAATGATTTCAAATATCCTTCAGTCGTTTGTACTGCGTAGCTTTGTGGAGTGGCATTCTCGATGCTGGCTTATTAAACCAAAATATCAATTGACTCTGAAGAGCACTGAAGACGCTCTGCCCTGAAGTATCAAATATTCAACAGATTAGCTCTCTGTGCAAAAACAAACAAGCACATCTACCTCTGTAGCATACAAACTTACTCTAATCTTATAAGTGCTAAAATTATATGTATACCAAAGAATTGTTTAAAAACAAATTTATGGCTTAGTCGAACACAGGCCTGAACCTTATAGACCAGATCCCAGTTTGAGTCAGGCCACGCCTCCCTGCAGCTCTCCTGGGAACAGACTTAAAAAAGCATCTATGCTTTGACCTGTCAGCTGTGATTTATGACAGCTGGCTCGTTCCTTCGTCACACATGATGCAAAAACTTCCTGCCAGCTCTCGAAAACTTAGAAAAGTTAGATTTCTTGCTTGTTCTGGGGATTGGTCTGGAAAATCCTCAGGGAAATTCCTCAGAAGACTCCTCACTGGAACTTGAACACGTGTCCGGGTCCCCACCCCCACCCCAAAGCCCACTCATGGTGATAGTCTTCTATCTCTGGTTCTTTTTCCTCCCTCAATCCATCCGTTAGTCTTACCCTTTCCCCTAAATTTCTTTAGATTTATTTATTTCATTGTATGTGTATGAGTGTTTCATCTGTGTCTGTAAGTGCTTCTTATGAGGGCTTCTTATGTCCTTGCTGGTTAGAAGAGGGCATCGGAATCCCTAGAACTGAACTTGCGACCGAGGTTGTGAGCCACTGGGAACATAACCTTAGTCTTCTGTAAGAACAAGTGCTCTAAACTGCTGAGGAATCTGTCCAGCCCCCTTACCTAGCTCTTAAAGAAGCTGTCCTTCATGTTTAAAGCGAAAGCCATTAAGCTCTGTCTCTCTAACCATCGTTCCTTCTCAAGAATATTGTGCCATCTTGCCCAATCATTGTAAGAGGCTTCATTCCTGAAAGGAATCGTGTGTAAGTCTCCTTTCTGGAATGACTGCAGCTGCTCTTTTTCTTTATGTAAGTGTTAACAGTGACTATTGGATTGGATTGGATTGGATTCAGCACCCGCTACACTGGAGCCAGAAGGTTAGTGAATGTCGACACCTACTGGCCATTTTCGGGAATTACAGCCTACCTTCCAATACACAAAGGTAGACTTGCTTGCTTGTTACCATGTATTCTTCAGAGCTTCCTGGGTTTGGGATAGTCAATTGGTATCAGATATACATTTCTTTCCCCAGCACAAACTCCATGTTTGATTTAATCTTACTATTCTCATGTTATTGGTAATAAAATCCCCCCTCTTTTTAATTTTCGAGGTAAAATCCCTAGGCTTGTAGGATTAATGCTCTGCCTGACACGCAGCAGGTTATGATATTTTTCAAGTATTTTCAAGCTATCTCATTGTATATAAAAACCAGATGCCAGTGAGGTTAAACAACTTCTTCCAGGTCACGTCCAGCAAGCAGATTTGAACCTAGACAGTTAAATGCCGTGAGTCCTACTTTTAACTTTTTAAAATAACAACTGTTGACTGATTGACACACACACACACACACACACATATGTTATTAGAGGGTCCTGAAAAAAAAAGAAACCACTTTCCACCGAAGAAGTTTAATTGTATAGCATTTACCACAGGGCATTGCCCTTTCTCAGAATTCATAGTGTTTTGAAGATGCATGCATCCTGTAATGGTCCAAATTAGTTCATTAGTGTGAACTTGCTCATTGGAGGCTTTCTTTGTCTTATTGAATATAGCTGCTAGAAGGAATCGTGGGGTTTTGCAAAGGATTCTAGTAAATAGTACTGCCTCATTTTCCATCTTATTCTGAACAGGTTAGAAAGGTAGTGTAGAGAGAAAATAGCGCATCCAAAATGTTATGTTTTCCAATAGCAGTAGTTAAATAACAGATAGTGGCTTTAGGTCTTTTAGCTATAGCTTTCTTATTCTTGGAACAGAATCAAGCAATCTTACCCACCCAATTATGGCACACCTCCCGGTGGGTAGGTCCAGGGAATCATGGATTAGGCTCCAGTTGTGACATGGGCGATCTCTCCAAAGTTAAAGCAGGGCAAAGCTGAGCCAATAGACCTTACAAAGCACACCAAATAAGTTAAATCTTTAGGGGAAAAGGAAGGGAAAGAGGCCCAAGATGGAGCAAAGATGCTCACCTCTGGCGAAGACTGTAGACATCTAGTGAACCATCTTTTCCTACAGACAACGTAGAATGAAAGAGAGGAGGAAGATTCTGTTACAAGCTCCAGACCACCACAGCAGCTCTCCTGATCTGAGCTCACAGCCCCAGCTATATTCCCTGCATTGTTCTCCTCCAAGCAGGCTGAGGAGGCTCTGCTTTAGAAAGTGTCAGCCAAGGGACGTGGTATGAGGGGAAGGAGGAAATACTGCAGCTCCGGTAAGTGTTTGCAGTGAAGGGAGAAACAGGACAACACCTGAGCATTTCAGATCAGTGTTGGACTCAAACCCTCCCATCCTCAGGGCCCCACTCAGTGTCAGAACAAGGAATTGTTTTTCATGCTGCAAAGTTTATTGTAAAACACTTGAAAATAAATAAAAACATCGCACACTAAAATTAACCGGACCCAAAGTCTAGATAACGCCATAAACTTTCTATACAGGTAGAATAGGCATTCAGAACTTTGGCTGGGGAGTTTTACTTAATTTTACATGTTCACAAATATATAAAATATACATAAAATATAGCACACTCTTTAACATGTAAAAAAGGAATGAGGCATGGGTTTTTGAAGTCTATTCTAGGATTTTCCTGAAAAACAGAACCAGTAGGATATATATCTATAAAAAGATATTTATTATAAAGAAATTGGCCTATGTGATTTGGGCAAGCCCCGAATTGGCAGCAGTGTGGAGACTCAGGAGCAAAGAGATGCAGCTGAAGTCAGAAGGCTGTCTGCAGGAGCATTTCCTATTGCTCAAGGATGCTGGTCATTTGTTCTGTTCAGGCTTTCAATGGATGGGATGAGGCTCATTCACATCACATGGGGGCAGTCTGCATTATGATATTTCAGTGATTTAAATGTTAATTTCTTTTAAAAACATCTGTCAACTTCACATATAAAATCAAAGAGTGCACTGATTTATTTTGACCTTTTGAAACTTACATTTTTGTTGTTGTTGTTTTGTGATTTTGAGTATGCCCTTACTACTTTCACTTTTTTTTAAAATACTTACAGTCCGACCTCCCATGTCCCGGTAGTGCAGGCATGAAACACCAGACCCGTTTGCCATCATAATTTTTGCTGTAATTTGTGCATTATGTACTTAACATTTTTTTTGAACTATTGTTAACTACTTGAGAATCATCTTTGTACTCAGTAATACCCGTACTGGATGCATTTTTTGTTTAAAAGTAAAACGAACAAGAATAACACTTAAACAGATATGCAGCAACTATAACCATTTTCCTACTCCATTTGAGTAACCGTATAATCAAGGCTGCCTGGATAACCAAGGTGCCTGTGGTTCCATCTGGTCACCAGGGGGCGCAACTGTCTCCTGCCCAGGGAGCTAGGAAGGAAGTTGAGGAAGTCTTGCAGTGATTTAAATGTAAATTTCATTTAAAAACACCTGTCAAGTTCACATATAAAATCAAAGAGCGCACTAATTTATTCCCTTTTGACCAGAACTGGACCGAGAGCGTCCTCAGCCGTATTCAATCAAGGGGGTCCTTTCAGGGACCAGCAGGTTTACCTGGACACCCCTGGCAATTCCGAGGCTCCTGGGCGCACAGGCCTCCTTAGAGGGGTGACTGCTACAGTTCTGTCGGCCTGTTGGTCACTTTGTGCAGCACACATGGAAAACGCAGGAGTAACAGCCTAAGGACCTCAACCCTCTGAGTGACTCATGTTACTTGGAGAAAAAGAGAAAAAGCACTTCCGGCCTAGGGGCTGCCTTTCAGGAACTGCGTTTGTGCTGGGAGCAGCTTTAAGCTTGAACCACCTAGAACCAGGTACAGAACTCCCTGGTGAAGGTAGAGATTGCGGGAGGCAATCACAGCGCTGGGGAGGGGGGAGGAAGTGACAAGCACATTACTGAAATTCGGACCCGCCTGGTCTACATAGCGAGTTCCAGGTCAGTCAGAGTTACAAGGTTAGACCCTGTCTCACAACACAAACTGAAACCAATGAGAGTGAACTTAAGAATCCTGAGCCCAGCACTCTGGCTGGGTTTGGTGAAAAGTCAGACCTGGGAGGTCAGGAGTAGTGTGACATATGATTGGGCCTCTTAATACTGGCCAGCACGTGTACCTCCCAAACAATCCGTGCACACCTTGTCTTTAACGTTCTTATTAATGTTTTTGTCGGCTAATTGCTACTCTTTAAAGGAATGCTTCCTTTTTAACTGGCGACAATGCATCAGTGGACCGGATGTGAAGGAACGAATCTAGAAAAGCGCTTAGGTTAGTATCTAATATGTAAGACCCCAGTGCTAGGCAGTTACTGCTATTACTGGGTGTGCAGTCCTTCACTGGAGGATTCACTACCTCCTGGGACCGTTGCGGATGTCTGATCTCCCAGCATTCACACACTCCCTGTTTTTACTGGGAAAGCTTGGCTGTCCTTGCAGCGGGAAGCGTATCCCCTGCAGTTTTTAATCCTCTCCCTCAATTCTTGTCACTTCAGTTGCTTAAGTAGATACTAAATCGGGTTGACAGCAGGTGGCTCCAGAATACTGCGGATGTTTGCCCTTTGCTGCCTACTAACAATTAGTAGTTTAATGAGGGCTTATTGAACAGACTGCATACTACTGCATAGGGCTTACAGGAATATTGGGATAGTTAAGACCGTGAATGGGAAACTGACTTCAGGGAGAATTTAAATGATTCATTATTCTACTCTGTCTTTTGCAAGACCCCTCCCCCATATTAAATTTATTTAAAAATATTTATTGGATGTTTTCTCTGTTCCATATACTATTCAGTCATTTGAGGTGTGTCAAATAGAGCAAAGATCTTAGACTAGTGTGTGAGTGGGTGGGTTACAGGATTAGGTAGAGTAGTGAATATAGACCCGTTAGGAAGGCAAGATTTAAACAAAGGCTGAAAACATGGAATGAGAAAGCCAAATGGAGATCTGAGAAAAGAGTGTTCCAGAAACATATATATATATATTAGTTTTATGTATGTGTGTATAATATGTGTACAATATTATATGTATTTATGTATGTATTAGAGCAGTTGCATTAACCTCTTTATAGATAAAATAATTTCCCAGGGAAGTGAAGGAACATCAAGGATCTTATAGGAGGTCGTTGACAAGGCTGGTCTAAGTCCACCTTCTCATTTCTAGTCCTGTGCTTATTCACCAGATCACATAGCCTTTCTCTTTGTCAAGATGACAGAACTTTCTAGTAAACCTGTGCCATCCATAGCTCGCTAAGTGATGAGTTATGTGTTTGGGCATAATTCTACCTATTGGGTAATGCCCAAATGTCTCTGGTGCTTCTTTTTAATGTCATCTATATGTATATTTATTTTGCTTAGGGCTATGGATTGTAGAAATGAGGCACCAGGTATGGCCCTTTTCTTTAAAGGATCACTCTGTACACCATCAGTTTTGGCATCGCATTTTCTCTCTTTCCTCGACTGTACACCCTACCCCAACCCCCACAACAGGCCCACTAACAATCTTCTTCCAGTTTAGAGTTAGGTCAGGCTCTTAATCTTGGTTCCCGAATTCTTCCCCAGAGTTCCTCTGCTGCCACTTGTTAACTAACCAATCTTCTTAGTTTCCCAAGTTAGTTAAGTCTTGACTACCTCTACCCCATGCGGGATTGGTTGGTCCATAGGGCTGGGTTTATGCTTTACTCTGTACTACTCAATTAGATGTTGCACCTGAGTCCTCCTTAGTCCTATATACTCCCCCATCACCCGAGTTTTCAGTTCTTAGATGCCTTTCGCTTAGTTAGCAACTCTGTGTCCTCCTGTTTGCAGCTTGTGTCTCTTGGATACTTGTTGGCCCCTCTGAGTTGTGGGGATGAGCCTGGGCCATTTCTCTCTGCCTCTGGCTGTGAGAACTTTCATGTACCAACTCCCTTTCTCTCCTGCCCACACATGCTGGGAGGAGACTGTGGTGCCTTATGTGAGAGTCAAAGGGCCGGGTTATGGTGCCGGGAAGACAACAGTGAGGGACAGAACAGCAGTTCGGGGTAATTAATCATCAGAGAATGAGAAGTCTGGCTGAGAGGAGAGCTTGGGAACTCAGGTGAGAGGAATGAGGAAGATGGAACTTCCTGGCCTTGAAGAATCAGCAGAATTAATAGGGGTAAGGGGGGAAGGAGGTGGGATGACAGCATGATCTGTGTGGGCCAATGAGGAGATTAGCTTAAATGGATCGGAGAGGGTGTGTTTGGGAGTGGAGGTGAAAGATGGATGGGCAGGTCTGAACTGGAGCAGGCCCTGGGGCACAAGCTTGAGAAGTCTGCATTGCAGAATCATGAAATGTTCTTAAATATGGCAGTTCCTGGGGATCTGAAGACATAATGACATGTGTCATAGGATCTGCATAGCCACCTCCCTGACTTTGAGCACTTGATTTATTATGTCCTCCAATGCCCCCTATTAAAAGGGACCTCCTTGATTATTTTTTCACTGTGTGCTATTTATTACCTGTTTATTTGCTTGTCCAGTGTCTTCGAGCTTACCCTGAGACTGAGTGCTGCCAGAGAGTTAGGATCTGGTTTGGCTCCTTGCCAAATGTTCAGAACCCAGCACCATATCAGATACACAGTCAACGTTCCAAAAGTGTTTGTTGAGTGAATGAATACCAAACTAAGTTTATTTATTCAAACTTACTCTTTTTTAAAACCTCTGAGTGCTTGTGGGACAGTGGTGGTGCATGCCTTTAATTCCAGCACTTGGGAGGCAGAAGCAGGTGGGGCCCTGTGAGATCAAGGCTGGCCTGGTCTTCCAAGACAGCCAGGACTACACAGTGAGATCCTGTCTTGAAAAACCAAAAACCAAAACCAAAAACAAAACCACCTCTGAGTGCTTGAATTCTGTTACTGCTGAATTCTGGTACCACCTCTCTTGTCTGTTAAAGTCAGAAATGTGGCCTTCACCTTGATGAAGCCATGGGTATGGTACTTGGCTGTGAGGACTGTATTCCCATTGAGGCCTTGTTGCTTACTCCAGGTGACTAAGATGACCTGGAATTTCAGACATAAAGACTGAAAGCATCAACATGAATGAACAGTGAGTCTAAAGGAACAGAAAGTCATTGCGAACCCAGGCCACTTGGAAACTGTCCGTGTGCATTTCTGAATAAAACCATTGGATTAGTTGTTTTGTCTCCTAGGTGGCAAATCACATGACGGTTAAGATGCCAAGCCCAAATCCTGGCTCTGCCCCTTTCTATGCCTGTACGCAGAGAGTGGCTGTTTAACACCCTGTGGTTTAACTGCCTGGTATTTGCTTCTTTGGTAAGTGTGGAAGAGAATAACACCCCTACCTCCAAGAGTTTAAGTGGAGGTTAGTGTACAGGAGCTTCTTAGAGCAGGGCTCACACATGGGAAATTCTTAGGGCTCTTAGCTATTAGCGCTTAATGAGCCATTTCACTATGAATATGTTGTCATTTGGGGCTGCTAATCACATAGGAACTGACCTTTGTAAGGTGTGACTAAGGGTGTCATTTGAAGGGCAGTTGAGGTTTGTTGAGTGAGGACTGAATTCCTCAGGAGTTGGCAGTTGCTCCAGAGGGAGGCTCCAGATGCAGATGGGATTGCTTCCGTTGGAATGTAGACCTAGATTGTCCAACACAAGGAAATGTTACTCTCTGCAGGCTGCCCAGAACACAGAGAGAACTCTGGCACTGTCTTATTTTTGCTTTGTAAGAGAATATAACCAAGTCTAAAGCCAGGGAAGTTAGGCATGTTGTTAACACGTTCACATTACTCCTCTACCTCCTTATTCTCTCTCTCTCATCCTAAACCAGAAGAAGCAGAAGATTTTAAACGTAACTTTATGGGGATGATGAAGACCTTTAAAGAGGAAATGAAAAACTCCCTTAAAGAAGTGGGGGGAAAGACAAACAAAAATTGGAAGAAATTAATAAATAAATTAATTAACTCTTAAAGAAAGGCAAGGAAAAAACCAATCAAACTGGTGAAGCAAACAGTTCAAACAGTTCAAGACTTGAAGACTAAAGTGGAGACAATAAAGAAAACTCAAACCAAGGGAATTCTGGAAATGGAATGTAGTGGCATTTTAAGTGTATTTTAATAAATGAATACTGCCTGAAGATCTGAGAGTAAAACAGTCCCACTGGTCAGCCTTACAGACCAGATTATGGTAACATGCACCTTTGATCCCAGTAGCCACAATGACATGCACTTTTAATCCTAGTAGCCACCCTAGTTGCCACAGAAATTGGGTGGTGTAGGCCTTTAATCCCAATGGTTTATGCCTTTGACCTTAGCCCTAGACAGCTCTAAGACACATAATTTCATCCTGAGATTCTGGGAGGTAGGATTGCCATTTCAGCCTGAGGTCAAGGTAAGAGCCAGTGGCTGGGTGTTTTGCTTTTCGAATCTTCAGGTTGCACCCCAATTTCTGACCCTGAGTTTTTAATTGCACATCAGTGGAAAATCTGAGTAAATGGATGGAAACTACAGAGGAAAGCATAACCAACAGAATACAAGAGATGGAAGAGAAAATCTCATTGAAAATACTGTTGAGGAAAACGTCAAAGAAAACATTAAATCTAACAAATTCTTAACAAAAAACATCTAGGAAATCTGGGACACTATGAAAAGACCAAACCTTAGAATAATAGGGATATAAGGAGGAGAAGAAATCCAACTCAAAGGCAAAAAAAAATTCAACGAAATCATAGAAAAAAACTTTCCCAACCTAAAGGAGGATATCCCTATGAAGATACAAGAATCTTACAGAACACCAAATAGACTGTACCAAAAAAGAAAAGTCCCCTCACCATATAATAATAACCAAAACACAAAGCATACAGAATAAAGAAAGAATATTAAGAGCTGCA
>LOJH01065619.1:0-10444 GCA_001685095.1 Ellobius talpinus | reverse complement strand
TTCCAAGGGTCAGGAACGCACTCACCCCTCCAATGGATCTTCTGGTAGAGGCAGCTTACAGGTTCAGAGGGTGTGTCTGTGACCATCATGTGGGGAGCATAGCAACAGGCAGGCAGCTGAAGCATTAACTGGGAGCTTACACTGATTCTCAAGTTTGGGGGGAGAGAGCATGAGTGATAACTGGGAATTTCATGGGCTTTTGAAACCTTAAAGCACACCCTCCAGTGACATTCCTCCACCAATAAAGTCACACCTCCTAATCCTTCCCAAACAGTTGTACCAGCTGGGGACTAAACATTTCAGTATATGAAGTATATGGGGGCCTATGGGTGCCATTCTCTTTCAAAGACCACAAGAGGGCTCTCTCATACTTACACGTTATTTATCATAGATCCTCACCAGGGCTGGTTCCATTTTCTGTGTCCTTGAGTCTCTAGAAGTGTGAACTGAATACATTATTTTTCTTCATAAAGTTACCAAGCTTGAAGTATTTAGTTATAGTAGTAGAAATGGATGGATATGAGAGAAAAATCAATATGACATTTTGCAGATGAATTGCTTTGTCTAGTAGCACATGCTTGCAATCTCTATTACAAGGAGGCTGAGGCAGGAGGATTTTGAGCTTAAAGCCAGCCTGGACTAGTTATTAAAATCCTGTCTCAATAAGTAAGCAAGCAAATAAATAAACAACAAGAAAAAAATAACTTAACACTTCTCATGCTTAACAATGTATTATTTTGCTTTTCATTTTCGTGTGTGTGTGTGTGTGTGTGTGTGTGTGTGTGTTGTGTCACTGTTACTGGGGAGATGTGAAGAAATTTCTGCTGAGCTCAGATAGGGAACCAATGACAGACCAGACCAAAGTACAGATACCACCATTGTCTAACTTAGTGAACCAATTAATTTTATTGAGGTTACTTATAGGAATATGGGCAAAAGAGGTTATTTACAGGACCCCAAACGGTTCAAAGACAGCTGCATCGCCAAAGCCCTCCCAGTATGAGATCTGGGAACCTGGAGCACAGTGCACAGTCTGCAGCCACTGGGAACCCAGGTCACAATGCACAGTCTGCAGCCACTGGGAACCTGGAGCACAGGGCACAGTCTGCAGCCACTAGGAACCTGGAGCACAGTGCACAATCTTCAGCCACTCAGCAGGTTCTAAGGGGTGTCCTTTCCAGGAAGCTCAGTTGGTCTGAGCCTCTTCCAGGAAGCTTGACTTGTCTGAGAGTGACTCTGGGCAGTCTTTCATGTTTATATATATTGCAGAGGGGAGAAAACTAGTGAATCTGTTCAGTTTCAGGGACTTCCTGAAGCCATTTTGAGTTGTATAATGCTGTGGATTATATTCATTGTTAATAAAGCTGGTTGGCTGATAGCAGGGCAGAAAGAGATTGAGCAAGACTGCCTGACACAGGGAGAATGCTGGGAGGGAAGGGTGGAGTTGGGACAGGTGCTGGAGACACAGCCAGTTGCCGGGCAAGCAGGATGCATAGAAAATGAGGTAACAAGCCATGAGCCACGTGGTGAAGTATAGATAAGAAATATGGGTTAATTTAAGTGTAAGAGTTAGCTAGTAATAAGCCTGAGCTATTGGCCGAGCATTTATAAGTAATATAACCCTCTGTGTGGTAATTTGGGAAGCAGCTGCTGGGTATTTGGGAATAGGCAGTCTGGACAGGAAGACTCTGCTTACAGTATAATTCTGTCTTTAGGGTACAATCCCCTCCTCCCAAGTACAATCCATTGTTTTACTCCTTTGTAACATTCTGTCCTAAAACACCATGTTTCACTCTGGCTTTACCTCTGATATCTTAAGAGGTTTCCCTCAGAGGAAATTGTTGCACAAAGGTGTATTGTGCTTTAACCTCTCTAGGCCTAGCAGGTACTTCAAAGTGAGATTAATAAGGCCACTGAGCAAGTGAGTCAGCTGTGGCCAGCATAGAAGGGAAGACTTGCAGACCTGGACTATTTCTTCTTTAGAGAGCCATATATTTGGCTCATTTCTTAATTTCACATTGGAGGTACCCATTTTTCAGTTTCATGTATACTCTAGACCAGTGGTTCTCAACCTTCCTGATGCTGAGACCCTTTAATACAGTTCCTCATGCTGCAGTGACCCCAACCATAAAATTATTTTCATTACTACCTTGTAACTATAATTTTGCTACTATTATGAATTGTAATGTAATAGCTGTGTTTTCTGGTGGTCTTTGGCAACCCTGTGAATGTGTCATTTGACCCCCAAAACTGTCATGACCCACAGGTTGAGAACTGCTGCTCTGGACATTAGCCTGTTCCTCAATCAAATGGAATAAATATTCTTTCTCATCCTGGAGGCATCTCTGCACTCTATGGCTCCCTTTGCTGTGTGGAAGATTTTTCATTGATACAACCCTGCTGGCCAACTCTTGCTCTTGTTTCCCGTGTTTTTGTTGCTAGTATTTACAAGTCAGACTGAGCCCTGTACTCGCTGAGAGGCATATCTGAGCCGCATCACAGCCTCCTGCTTACTCCCTCTTCTCTACAGTGTGGATCTGACACCCCCTTATGGCCTCCTGGAGAAAGTGTCTCACTGAGTCCCAGGAATTCACCCCTGGGACTCAGCTGACACATCTGAGGCTGCAGTGGGATTGTGAAAATGTCGCATGGGAAGATTGTGTAAGGTGAGGTGACAAATGGGGCTGTGTCAGCAAGGATGAGGGCAGTAGCTTACAACCCATGGGGCAAGGCATCATTTGCAAAAAGAGCATATGCGTCCCCGAGGATGGCTTCTGAGAATCAACAAGCAGACCTGTGTGCAGGGAAGGAAGGGCCATAGCGTAAAAAAAACAAATGGTTCTACCTATGCCGAACAGCAGCCAGCGGGGTCCACCCTGCAGAATTTCCTAACAGTGTCTTGCTTCAGGTCCTTGAAACCCACTTGTGGAAAACCCCCAGCAGTTAATAGCAGGTTGGTACTGCACTATCACCAGAGGTTTGTAAACAGTTAGTTGTCCTAGCTATGCTTTAGAAAGCCCCTGTGAGCACTGAGTCAGCAAATGCTGGACCATGGCTCTTTTGGGAAACAAAAGGTGAGCTTCCTGAGAATCTCTGACCACATTCTAATCAAATGATCCACACCCAACCTTGTTTTCAGTGTCCATTTAAAGGCACTTTATTTAGGATGAAGATATTGTTGATGCATTTACAGTAAACAGCATTGTAGTGCAAGCATAAACGAAGCTAATATGACAAGTCAGTCTTTCTGTGTGTGGTGTGTAATACAGTGTATATGAATGTATGCGTGTATATGTATGTGTATGGCTCATGTGCATGTGTGCAGGAGGAGTGGGCCGCTTGTTTGTCCCAGCCGTCTGGCTAGCTTACACCCGAAATAACCACACAGAAACT
The DNA here is from genome assembly GCA_001685095.1 of Ellobius talpinus. NCBI lineage: Eukaryota > Metazoa > Chordata > Mammalia > Rodentia > Cricetidae > Ellobius > Ellobius talpinus. Next base: position 7,051 of record LOJH01065619.1, on the reverse strand, counting down.
GTTTTAATTAAAACACTGCTTGGCCATTAGCTCAAACTTCTTATTGACTAACTCTTACGTATTAGTTTAACCCATCTCCACTAATCTGTGTATTGCCACATGGCAGTGGTTTACAGGAGAGTCTATCTGGTGTCCATCTCTGGCAGAGGATCCATGGCTTCTCTCTGACTCTGCTTTCTTCCTACCAGCATTCAGTTCTGTCTTCTCTGCCTACCTAAGTTCTGCCCTATCAGGCCCAAAGCGGTTTCTTTATTCATTAACCAGTGAAAGCAACACATGAACAGAAGAACCTCCTACACTACACATATATGTATGTGGAAGCCAGGGTTGACATTAGGCAGCTTCCTCTGTCACTCTACCTTAGTTTTTTGGAGACAGAGTCTCTCGCTGAACCTGGAGCTTACCAATTGTTTAGACAGGCTGGCCAGCAAAGCCAGTGATGAGTCTGTCTTAGGCTACCCCAGCTCTGAGGTTACAGATTAGAATTGCCTGGTCTGACTTTGATTTGGGTGTTGGGGATCTGAACTCGGGTCCTCACTCTTCTGACTGAGATATTTCCTCAGCCTCCTCTGTTATTAAGTTTGTCCTTTGGCAATCTCATACATGTATATGATAAATTCTGATCCTCTCACCCCCATCCAATTATTTCCCTCCCATCCTTATCAATTCTCTTCAAAGATTGATCTCTTTCTGTTTTGTTATCCACTAAATTTAGCAGGGATTTCTGTGTGACCATTGGATTAGAACAATCCACCGGAGCCTGGTGGGTTTATCAATGGGTACTCAATCCAAGACATTTACTTTCTTCCATGAGGAGCCACCAGGGAAGGGTAGGGTTCCATGAATCTCTCCCCCATCCATACCTGACTGTTGACAGGCCAGCTGTAGGCTGCCTCAGCTGCTATGAGTTTGTGATTGCATCTGTCCCATCTAGAAGATGCCATTCTTTAGCCATTCACCTTCTTCTGGCTCATACATTCTTCTCACTCCCTCTTCTGCAATGTTCTCTGAGCCTTAGAGGGAGTGGTATACATGTTTTATTTAGCCCAGCCTCCTTTTTGTTTTTGAGGGTAGGTTTCTTGTAGCCCAGGCTGGCCTTGAGCTTTCTGTGTAACTGAGGATGAGCCTGAACTCTTGATCCTCCTGCCTCCACCTAGATGCTGAATGACAGATCTGTGCCAACACACCTCGCAGTATTTTTCCCCCACAGAGACACATCATGACCTTTTTGTACTTAAGGATCTTAAGACAGTGTTTCTGCACTACCCCTGGAGGGCATCTGCCACAGTGAAGCCAGGAGCTGAAAGAATGAATCATGCAATCACAGGGTGCTAAGTAGACTGCCAGGAGGACACTCCCCTATTCCCAGTTAGGGGGCTGAAGCAAGGAGGCAGGCCCTCTCCTGCTTTGTCCCTGCTAGGGGGGGACTGTGGCGAGTCAGAATGACTGGAATTTCAATGCTCTGCGACTGTCTGCAAATGACCACAAAAGTGTCACAAGCTTTGATTGGTGGCTACAAGACTTTTCCTAGTGAGAAGGGGGACACACAAATATGGAATCTGATTGGTGAGGTTCAACCCTCATGTCTTTTCTAAGTTCCCTTGGGTTGGGGCTGGAGAGATGGCTCACTGGTTAAGAGTGTGTGCTGCACTTGCAGAGGGCTGATATTCAGTTGTCAGCTCCCAGCATCAACAAAGGGTGGCTCCCAACACCCTATAATTCCAGCTCTAGGAATCTGGCGCCCTCTTCTGGCTTCTGTGGTCAACCACACTCATATGCACACAGATCTCCCAATACAAGTATACATAGTTAAAAAACAAAAAGCAAACAAACAAACACTCCCTTCCGGTGGGTGTGTTCCTTCCTGAGCAGTTTGGAGGGAGGGGGAAGAGGCTGACAGATGCTGATGTAGAAGTCTGAGCCCTCGAGTCCTGAGACTCTTTTCAAGTTGGCACTGGTTGAATCCATGAATTCAGATTCCACAGTGTGACTGCAGTAAGCACCCTCCCCCTTGTCTGTGATTTCTAGGTCCTGGGACCCAGGGAGAACAGACAGCAGAGTTCTTTGCTGGTGTTTGAGGTAACCAGAGCACACAGGAGGAACTGAGCTACAACAGGATGTGAATGGGCCTCTCCCAAGAGAATACAGCTGGCTGCAGGGGACGGATCAGCTGTGCTCAGTGCTGCCACCTGCCTACTTCTGAGTCTGGTACTTTTTGTGGGTTGAGGATAGAAGCAGAGACCAGAGGCATTCTGTTAAGAGGGCAGGCTCTACAGCCTTGGATGGAGATTCTGTGTGACCTTGGGCAATTGGCTTAACTTCTTTTTGCCTGGGTTTCATTTCATTTCATGAAATGTTAATAACAGTTCCATGTTACTGCTCAAGTTCCGATAGGGAGTAGCTATGCTACCGACTTTCTACAGATATACTCATTTGTTCTTACCACAACCATTCAGAACAGGGGCTGTAATACTCACTTTACGGGCCAGAGCGACTGAGGTTGGAGAAGGACAGTGTGTGCGTGACCCAAAGCCACGCAGCTTGAAACCAGGGACCTGGATTTGGATCCTAACAATCTGACAGTAAGTGCGCATTAGGTTTTGTGGCACGATTGACATAAGTAGGTGCCTAATAAGTGACAATATCTTTAGTTATAGTTCTGCTAGAGGGCGTTTGAAGGGAAGATGAGTCAGAGGGGAGGGAGAGCTATCTAGCTGGGGACATCTCTCCAGCTGCCTGAGCACAAAGCCAGCTATGGTCACTTGAGGACAGTACTAGTTCGGTTGCGCGGTGGTGTGAGAGGGTCCTAGTCATTGACCAGGCTCTGTGCCTGCCCATAGCACACATGCGGGTGGCGCTGGCGCAGGCGCAGGCGGACGACATCGTAGTCGACGTCATGTCCTGTTTTTTTGCAGTTGAGGCTCCAGGCGAGGTTGTCGTGTGCTACGCGGAGCTCTTCTAAATTCTTTTCCATGTGCAAGTTGTGGCGCGTCAGCTTGTCAGTACCCTGGAGAAGGAGAGGGCAGCGATCTTGCTGGGGAAGGGCGGGGCCTCGGCGAGGGGGTGGCTAGGCTGCACTGGGAGGGGCAGGTCCTGGCAAAGGGGCTTTGCAAGGGGAGGAACAGTGCTTTAAAAGGGACAGGGCAGCAGGTCTGCTGTGGAGGCTCCGGTCTTGTAGAGAAGGGGCGTGGGCGTTCTGCGCAGGGGTGGGGCTTTTAGGAAGTATTGGAGCTAGCACAGTCTTTCTGAGGAGGATCTAGGCAGTGCTGGGGGAGGTGATGGCTGTTCTGAGGTGGAGCGGAGCCAAACTGGGGAAGGGATGTGTTGCGGGTGGAGCGGGGTCTCGCTGAGGAGACTTAGTTAGGCTGGGGAAAAATTGGATGGTGTTGGGGAAGAAGGGGCTGTGCTGGGAAGGGAGTGGGCAGTGCTGGAGGACTAGCGAGCCAAACCCAGAGCCTTGAGCTGGTGCTATATTGGGCAGGCATGAGCGTAGAGTAGATGTGAAGAGGGTCAGAATTCTATGCAGGGGGCAGATGTTAACACTTGCCAGGCGTGCACCTGGAAGGGCCCCGCTTTCGAAAAAGCATAGCCGAGGAGGTAGATGTCAGTTGCAGAGGTCCCTGAAAAAAAAAAGCTGCCCCAGGTCCGTGTGAAAAAACAATAAAACACAACACACGCATAAATGGCTGAGATGGCTGAGGACGCTCTCACAGCAGGATGCTCCGGGAATGGTGGAACACAGCTGAGCAATGTATGCTAAGAGTTTAAGTCTGGACTGTGGGAGGGCCAAACCGAGAATGGTGTGCAGCAACGTGACTGGTTTGAAAAGCTGTAGGCGCCAGTCCTGCAGCCAGTAGTTCTTCCTAGGTCAGGTGTACTTGGGGAAGGGAGCTTAGCAGGACGGGGGCCTCCACCACCCCGAGAAGCATACCTGGGCAAGGCGCGTAGCCTCGGGGAGCTGGGTGCCTACGTGTCTCTGATACATGCGAACCAAGGGTCTGTTCAGCTTCTCTCGAGCCTCTAGGTTTCTTTTCAACAGAGGACCCTGGCAGAGTTTGTTGTGGGGATCAGTGAGGCCAAGCCTACCACATATATGCACTCCCCCGTCCCCTTCTTATAGAATTCTCCCTCAAACCTTACCTTGATAAGGCCCCTCGTGACATACATCTCTTGATTGAATTTCATGCACCGGTGGATAGTTCCCCTCATTAGTCCTAAAGTCATGGTCATTCTTTCCTGCAGATGGGGGAACATAGAGGTCTCCAACTGGGCCACTGTCCCTTCCTTCCCCACCTACTCCAGCAGTAGCCACCCTCTGGAGCCGCTCCAGGTTGCCTGGGCACCTTCAACTCCGAGGTCTCGCGCATCTTCTGTGCCAGTGTGCCGCATACGCGGTCGCTGATCTGCTGTTGCTGATTTTGAATGTCCACCTCATTCTTTGCCATCTCTGCTAAGGTGTCTTTGGACTCCATCAACAAGCGCTTGGCTTCAAACAAGGCCTTAGCACAGGCTGTGAAAGCACAGGATGTCCATGGGGGCCACAGGCTGCTATCTCTCTCCTCCCCCTACCCTTTCTATGATGGTGGTAGGCCAAGGGTGAAGGGCCATGGATGAAGGACTGGGAGAATACCCAGGTAAGGGTTAGTAAGTGAGGATAATTTAAATTGTGCCTCGGATTGACTTCTTTTGAAGTGGAACCTGTGAATGTATGGGTGTTATTGGAAGCATCCAGGGAAAGAGGCCAAGCAAGGCTGTGTACTTAAGGAACAGTTAGTTAATGGAAGATGTAGGTTTAGCAGACATCTTCCCGTGGTGCCTACCTGGGGTATATGTGCCCACAGGGTCAGGGGGAGGTGTTTTCAGGCCCTGAGTTTGAGGAGTTGGGGGTCGGGTGATGTCCACCCAGGAGTGGCGGCCAGCTTGCTCCAGAACCTTGTCCAGCGGCTGGTTCATGAGATCCACAGCTTGAAGCCTTTCCTGATAGTAGAAGTCCAGATTGTCCCGGCAGGAGGCCAGAGCCTGAGAGCCAGAGAAAGAAGGAAGAAAGTCAGCTTGGGGGTTGAGGGTAGGGCTGAAGCCACCCCAAAACACAAAAGCTGACTCAGCTCATTGTTAAAGTGCGGCCCAACTTCATCAAAATAGAAGTCTTTTTGCATATGTAAATATAATTGTAAACACATTTCCCACCTAGATGCTGGAGAGGCTTTTGGAAACAGGTGCTTTTTCCTGGTGCCTTTTCTCTTTGTCCCCTGAACCAAGCTGGTAGTTTTGCACTTTCTTGTTTTTTTGGGGGGGGTGGGGCGGTAGCAAATTACAGTCTATAGACTGGTGCCTGCTTTGATTTTTATTTCTTTAAGAAAAAAAAAGACTTATTTATTTATGTATATGAGTGCTCTATCTGTATGTATGCCTGGATGCCAGAATGGGAATCAGATCCCATTATAGATGATTGTAAGCCACCGTGTACTCGCTGATAATTGAATTCAGGACCTCTGGAAGAGCAGCCAGTGCTTTTAACCATTGAACTGCCTCTCCAGCCCCCTATTTATTTATTTATTTATTTTAATCAGGACACAATTTAAGCCTGTTCCTGGGCACACTGGTTCTGGTGACTTTATGCTGCTCTGGCCTCTGTGAGTAGTTATGACAGGGTGTACAGAACACAAGGAAGAAGACATTGTACCAAGAAAAAGCCTACCAAGGGCTCATAAGAGGGCTTAGCAAGTAAAGGTGCCTGCAGCTAATTCTGACGACCTGAGTTCGACACCTAGGGCCCATACGATGAAAGGAGAGAACCCATACTGGGTAGCTCACAACTGTCTGTTGTTCCAGCTTCATGAACAATTGATGCATGGCTTCCTAGGGGCACCTACATGACATGTACACCCTCCCTTTCCAATATATTCACCATTTAAAACAATCAAAAAGTGGTCCCGTGATAGAACTCAGTGTGTTCAGTCCCGGTACTTCAGAAAATAATGTTTTTCCTACATGAATCTAAATATTTATCAAGTCCCTTCTGTGTGCTAGAGTATGCTGAGTGGGGGCTCAGTGCCCTGCTAACAGGGACAAATTGGTCAGATACCATTCCCACGTAGAGGAGTCTGTAGACAGAACTGACTAGCAGTTGAGTATCAAGAGAAGAGGGCTATTTAGTTATTTGCTGTGTTTTTTTTTTAAATCGTTTTTTATTGCCAGGCAATAGTGGTGCACGCCTTTAATCCTAGCACTCTGGAGGAAGAGGCAGGTGGATCTCTGTGTTCAAGGACAGCCTGATCTACAGTTAGTTCCAGGACAGTCAGGACTGTACAGAGAAACCCTGTCTTGAGAAACCAAAAAGGTTTTATACTACTTTTACACAGCGGGTTTCACTGTGACATTTTTATAACTGTACACAATGTACTTTGTCCATATTCATCCCCACTTAGGTCAGAGCAGTTTGTGCCTTAGGCATCCAGGTGTCCCTCTCCAGCACCCCCTAACCTTGAGCAAGGTCTCCGATTTCTCCATGTCTTTCTCCATTTTTCTCTTCATGGACTTCAGCTCCTCTTTCTCCCAGACCAGCATGCTGTCAGCCTTGTCTGGAATCTAGAAAACAAGGGGAGAATTATTCTCAGGAGAAGGCTGGAGGTGGGGAGTTATCATTCATAGCGGAGAGGACATTACATCCTTGTGAACTGCAGAGCTTGGAACTTGCAATTGGAGGAGTTTCCCTCCATTGGGAGTGGGGAGTGGGTCTGGGAACTTTTTATATTTTTGGTTGTGAGCCTAGCCTTTAAAGGTTGAAGCCATCTCTCCAGTCCGAGTAGGGGCTTTTTAAAGTTTGATTACTGGGCTAAGTTCCAGCCTTCAGTGCTAGCGGCACTCTCAGTCATGTCTGACTTTTCTGTGGATGTGAGTATTCAAACTCAGGTCCCTCATGTTCGCACAGCAAGGGTTCTTCCCCACTGAGCTATCTCCCTGGCTCAGCGCTGGGCTTTATTTTCCTTTTTTTTTAATTTGGTTTTTTGAGACAGGGTTTCTCTGTGGCTTTGGAGCCTGTCCTGGAACT
>LOJH01065615.1:0-10445 GCA_001685095.1 Ellobius talpinus | reverse complement strand
AGATAGATAAACAGATAGGCAGGCAAGCAGACAGATAGAATATAAAGCCTGAGGTCCTGCCCATGTGCTATCAGATCAGCCCATCAGTACAGAGATCAAGTCAGATTAGCTTTTCTTGCCATTTTCATGGACATCTAATCAGATGTGACCATTTAAGAGACAGAAAAAAGATTTTACATTCAAATGCATTTAAATACCTTGAGCTAAGCAAAATCAAACAGATGCCTTTGCTTCAAGACACCCTAGAGCCCTTATTTTGTGTGACTACTCTCACAGAAAATATAGCATGCCTTACAAGACCCCAGAGCTCACTGTCTCATCATGAAAAATTGTCTGTTTTATCTGTCTGAGGAAGGTGAACACAACCTCAGCCTCTCTGTCTAGGAAATATTTGCACATGAGCAGCTGGGGCCACTGTGCCTGACCATGCACGGGGTAGTGCCTCTTATCTGAACAGCTGCCTCTTGGCAGGACTTAACCCTAGCATCTAGCCCAGTGTCTGTCACCATTAGATGAAGACGGGGAGCCCCTGGTAAAGAGGACAATCCTGAGCTAGTGTAGGAGACAGATTTCAAGCCTGACTCATATTCTATAGCATTATGGTCTTGGTCAAGTCATTGAAGCAATTTCACGTTCTAGCTGCAAAAGCAGATGCACGAGCTTCTTCTTCATAGAACTTTTGTAAATTTATTCTGGAAATGATGCTATCCCCTATAGTTCAAAAGGGAAGCACCACTACTGCTGTTCAGTGATGACTACCTTTGGAGACTCTAAATGTACCCTGAGACATTCTCTAACTAGTCCTTTATCTCCCCAAGAATGCTAAAAAAATGGTCCCATGGTAAGGACATCATCTAGTATAAAATTCCCCTTGGAGTGGCCAAATGTCTTGTGAGGCTGTGACTACCCTCCATGACTTCTGCTTTAGTCTGGCATGGTGGTGCACACCTTTAATCCTAGAACTCAGGAGGCAGAGGCAGGTGGATCTCTGTGAGTTTGAAGCCAGCCTGGTCTACAGAGTGAGTTCCAGGACAGTCGGGGCTACATAATAAGACCCTGTCTCAAAAACAAAAGAGGGTAACTCAACCTCGGTATTGCAGCACTTAAGAGACAGTGTTGGAGACATGGCTGAGGGTGAGCCCAGTGAGGTCAATTTGGGTCTAACCATTTACTAATGGAGTCACTTGAGCAGACACTTAGACTCTGTGTGCCTATTGCTCGCATCACTAAAGGTAATAAGGCCTACTTCACAGGCTCTGATGAGACTCAAGTGGAATAAAATACATGTATCTTAAATACGGCCAGACCTCAGTCCCTGTGGTTATGAAGGAGGCAGTGTTAATCTGCTCATTGCAGGGCTCGCAGCCAAGGGGGCATATCAAGGGCTCACTTGAGGACATATCTGCCACCCACCTCCGAGAGCAATTTCACCTCATGAGAAATCAGAGATAAGAGCCTCTATCCCTCATGTCGCTTTGCACCAAAGCTCTACAGTGATGAGGCTGTGCCCTTCAGCTACTCAAAACCAACCCCAACTCTGGCTTGTAGCTGCTCAAAATGCTTCATCATCTCCTTGGGCCATAGCCTGCTCAATAGGCCAGCTTGCTGTCTATCTCTGTCTCAAATACCCTTCCCAAAGGCCTTCCTCTTCTACAATCTACTGACTCTAAATAAACTTAGGACATTTCTAGGCACACCCTCTGGAAAGGTCCAATTACCCTAGATCTCAATTCCAGCTCAAGCTTGATCCATAAAGCAAATCCAGTATATGGTATGTGGTGACGCTTGGTAACTGTCAGAGACCCAGAACCTGAATACAGCCTCACTCCTCCTCCTCCTTATTGCTTCGTGGCCTGTGAACTTAAAGGGGTGATGTCTGCCTTCCCTAGGGAGCCGTTTACCCAGAGTCGCTACACAAAGGCTGATTCAAGTGGGGTCCAAGGGAACCAGGTAGCTTCCTAACAGGACAGCAGAATTTGGCAACATCATGCATATGGTATACTGCTTTACAAGCATAAAAGATGCCATAACAGAGGGACATGGAGGCTTGTGCAGTGGTTGCTGGGCCAGGCATTTGCATGCAGCTGTGAAAAGGAAGCCCAATTTGCAATATAGACCCTGGGATGCTGGCGATGCCAGGATCTTGGGACATGGCCCTAGGCAGCTGTTTTTTGGCAGGAAAGTGGCTCATTTTAGGCTTTTCTCCTCTCAAATGAACTTGGATTTTTCTCAAAATGAAGACTTCAGTCTTACCCTCAGGGTACCTTTCCTATTGTCCCAGTGCACAGCAGGAGGTTTCTCTTAAAGATGCTATCTTCAGTAATTACAGCCACCCATCTTGTCTGTAACTCTCTCCTTTCCCTTCCGGTTCCCACATTTGTCAAATAGTTTTGCTCCGTTTACTGCATTGTCTCTCACCCTCAGATTCAAATAAAAGCTGTGAGAAGTAGCCCTTGCCTAGCCTATAAGCTCACGTCTTGAGATTCCTTCTGGAAATGTCGCCAATAATTCTGAGATATCAGATCACAGGCAGAATATAGCTAAATTCTTTGCCAGAAAAATAAAAAAAAAAGAAAATAAGCACTGACAGTGTGCTTATTACCCTATGAAAACTCAAGAGCTGGGCCTCCCCTGTTCATTCTGTCCTTCTAAACTCCCATGAGGATGGTCCATTAAGCTCTGCATATAGCTTTTTAGGGCTTTTCTAACTCTAAGTTACACACGCACACACACACACACACACACACACACACACAATCTTGAAAAATAGCTCAAAGGTCTACAGATCACATGATCATCTTTAATACAAAAACAACCCCACTCCATACCAATTTCATATGTTAGTTACTTTCTCATCTTGAGACAAAAATACCTAACAAAAGCAACTTAAGTTGGGCAGTGGTGGCACACGCCTTTAACCCCACTACTCAGGAGGCAGAGGCAGGTGGATCTCTGTGAGTTCGAGGCCAACCTGGTTTACAGAGGGAGTTCCAGGACAGCCAGAGAAACCCTGTCTCAAAAAGCAAAAACAAAACTTAAAGAAGAAAGAGTTTATCTCACAGTTTGAGTGTTTGGACCATGACAAGGCAAGGAAGCAGGGGCGTCACTCTGCGTCATCCATAGTCGGGAGCAGGAGAAGCTGGTGCTCAGCTTGCTTTCTTGTGTTTATTCAGTCCACCCTGCCAAGTGGAATGGTTACAGCACACATTTAGGGTGGGCTCTCCCACCTCAATTAGCCCAGCCTCATTGGCAGATATCCCCAGAGGCTTGTTTTCTAGATGATTTTATACTCTGTCAGTTTGACAATCCACACTAACCATCACACATACCAAGCCAGTAACCTCTACAACTCTTTCCCTGATGCTACCCCTCATTTTGAGATTCTTCTATAAGCACAAGGACAGAAACTCATAAAAATGTGTCCACGACTCAACACCATGTAAGTCTTTCCTCAGAGGGCAACGCTGAGGGGGAAACAGTTCAGTGGGAGAGTGTCTGGCTGCCGGGAAGACTGTCAGTCATTCTACTGAGACTTGGGCCAGATGAACACCTTGCGCTCATTTTATAGACTTGTCATAAATGGATCCATTTTTTCACTGGAAAAGCTGCTAGAAGGAAACAGAGCCTGCTGGACAGCAGCCTTGCATGGTAGCTAGGAGCATGATGGCAAGGTTCTCGCTTACCAGGTATACAGATATAGACACTAGCCCGGGGGCTTCTCAGGAAAATCACGTGCTGTTCTAACCTTCCAGCGCCTTTCAGGAAAAAGAGAAAGTGAGGTCCGGCAGCAGCCACAAGCAGCTGGCATTGTCCCCCGTGTGCATCCTCCATGGACAGGACACTGGGGAGAGGGCAAATGACCTCTGTTGAGTCCCATTTCATTTCCTCTGTCTGCACAAAGCACAGGCAAGGCCAGTGAACAAAGGGGACCTGGGGACAGGAGGCCTTTCCAGAGGACACTGGTGGGGCCAGTCAGACAGGCGCATGCCCAGGCAGACATTCCCCCACTGTGCTTCCCTGCCGCACATTGCTCCAGCAGATGCTCAGCATCGAGATGAGAGCAAGCAGCCTGGCTGGTCAGGCGCTACCCCAAACTGCGCTGCGTGAGGCTGCCCACTGCCAAACCATGTTGGTACCAACACGTCAATCACCCACCTCTTCAGGGATTCCTTTCCTCACTTCTGTGGCTCCAGCCTGGCCACGTGGCACAAAAGTGCCCAGTGTCCATTAATCACCTGGCTTAGAAGGGCTGTCTTTTACTCCAGGAAGTGTGGTTTTCCTGAGCAGGAAATGCTAATGAAAGAATGAATAATCAGAAAAAATATACGTGACTCATGATCCCTTTTCTGCCTGAAACAACTCCTAAGAGAAGAGGTAGAGAAGTGCCTGGCAGACGCCTGCCTCCCTGTGTCGAAGTCTCAGTGTCCTTTATATGTGTAATTCCATCTTAGGACCTCAGTTTTCCCATCTATATATAAGAACATTTAATCTAAGAAACAATCTTCAATCTTTATTAGCACACATAATCTAAGAAAATGGTACGCACATAATAGATTAGCCAATGAACTGCCCAAGGCAACAGCCCCCACCTTCACCCAGCATCACCTTCCTCAACTGTACCAACCAAAATGCATCTGACTGCAATCTCTTTCTGAGAACAAAGCAGACAGAAACACCCTCTGTGGGAAATTCTGGACTCGTTTCCAGACTCTGGGCCACACAAACCCCTTAGTTCTAAGTCTCCAGGATAGGAACCATCACTATCCAAGGACTTTGTACCTCTCTTCCCTAACAGAGCCACCTGGGAGATCTGTGACCAAGGCCTGTCCCTAGCCAGTCCTAAACAGTAAGCCTCAAGGGAAGCACATTAGTTAGTGCTTTTAAAGCTCTCAAGAGATTCTCAGCTTTGGAGCATGAACTCACAGAAGGTGGGGGTCTCTCTGGAAACAGTGCACATCCTGTATGTCATGTGCTGTGTTCAGTGGGAAACCAGAGGCCTTTCTGCTCCTCCAATTCTGTAATTAGGACTCGTGATTAAAAACACATCTAGCAGAACCTAGATGATGTTCAAGGCTGTCCCTAGAGTATAGACTCAACATCTCCAATGCCTCTGCTATAAACTGTGTCCCTTTGGGCTTGGAAACCTCGGGAAACATCTTGCTATCCAGGGAAGCCCTGGCAATCTCAGGTGAGTCCCAGTGGGTCCTGCTGTCAGAGGGAAGCAGTGGGGACTCTGCCTTCGGGTCTCACATCATGAAGCACTGAATACTTACAACTGGTCTCAGGCACGCTCTGTCTCATTAGCCTGAGTTACTACTACATCCTCACATTCTACCCTGGCAAGCTGGAGGGACACAGTATGTGGAAATGCCTGTGGGCCCCTCTGCCCTCCTACAGGCAGGTTGTGAAACGCCTGACACAATTTTCTCTAATGACAGGACACTACTGTTAATTTGCAGCAGGGACCCCTGGTCCTGGAGGTGAGAGCTGCCACTGTCACCACAGTTCAGAGCATGGCTGCCTTTTTCAGCTGTTTGCTGCACATGAACCATTGTGTAAAGGGAGAATCTTTTGAAGCACTTTTCTCTTTGGTTATCACATTTCCTGTGCCTCACAATTTTAGTGCGCTCAGCTGTATCCATTGGGTCCGGGGCTTGGAACAGACTGAGCTTGATCGCATTCGGCAATGAAGGGTCAGTAAGCAGGAAGGAATCTGAAAGGCTTTTACCACAGGAACAGAAACTCCTCTTCATCCCCAAGAGCAGATGCAAACCATTTACTATCACAACATGCAAAAAATAAGAACTATCTTCAGCTTATCATTTTTACCCCATAAATCAAAAAGATCTTGACTTCTGGCTAACTCTAAATAGATTTAATGCTAAAGAAAACTGTACCTTTGGATCATATTTTTTGGTTCTAAATTCCCATAGATTTAGACTTTAAATGAGGAATTGATCTTTCACAAATTCCTTCCATTGTGTCCCATAATGCCCCGTTCCTTTTTAGCACTCATCTGTCTAAAGACACTTGCAAATCCTCTTTACGGAAGGTGTGTTTTGTAAGTATAATTGCAGATGGAAAACTTTGCTTAATATGGACGTGTCAGTTAATGCAATCTGAGCCACAGTTGACAACATGCCTGAATAGTATTAGCCTCTAAGTGATCTTCCTGCATCTTCTCTCTCCCTTGTGTACACACACACACACACACACACACACACACACAAAAGCACTCACGCTCGTGCACACGCAGTAATCATATCAGGTCATGTCCAAGTTTAAATCTGCTATCTCAGTATAAACGAGGAGCTCAGGCTGTGATCATCACTGAGGAGCAGAGCCCGAGGCTGGGCTCATGGCTCACAGTTGGCTGTCTGGGAGGGGCTGAAGGACAAAGTCTCCTATAGAACAGGGCAGGGCTGTTCTGGTGGCCTCCGCAGACAAGAGTTTTCATATCACTTATCTTGTTTATTATATGACATGATAAAAATAAGAAATAGTTAAAAGTAAGGCAATAACACGCACTCCTGTACCATAGACAGCAGCTGCTTTGTTTTCAGTCAGTCGTCTAATTCTTTCCTGTGCACATAGATTTGCAGACTTCTAGCTTTAGAGTAAATGATTTTGTAATTCGATTTGTTATTAGAATGGAACTGTTTTTCTGTATTTTTCATATGCTAGCAGACAACCGATGTGCGGTTGTATACGTTTTCTTTATTGTTCACACTTGAAATATACTTACATTTCCCTACAGTCTCAGCTACATTCGCCATTCCTATGACAAATACCCATCACGGGGCTGGAGAGGTGGCTCAGCAGTTAAGGGCACTCGCTGTTCTTGCAGAGGACCCAAGTTCCGTTTCCAGCAGCCATGCTGGATGGCTCTGTAACTCCAGCTTTAACTGTGAACTTGACACAGCCCAGAATCGCCTGAGAAGGAAGTCTCAGGTGAAGGCATTCCCAGATCACGTGGTCCTGGACTATATAAGAGAGTTGTTCTTAGTCCAGGAGGGAGAGCCAGCAAGCAGCATTCCTTTGTGGTTTCAGCTTCAAGTTCCTGCTCAAGTCCCTGCCCAATTTCCCTCCAAGATGGCCTATGAGCTGAAAGCATAAGATGAAATAAGCCCTTTCCTCCCTGGTTTGCTCTTAGCCATGGTGTTTGTCCCAGCAACAGAAAATGAACTAGAATTGGCACTGTGAGACAAAAGTGGGGGTGTGGGAGTCTGTGGACAGCGCTGTGTCCAGGGAAGGAATGTGTGGCGCGGGGTGAATTTCGGACGTAGAAAATTCCAGTTTCTAAGTCAAGCACCAAGTCAGTCTAGAAATGTCAGCGAGAGTCTGGTCCGCCAATCATAGGATGAATTGCTCAGATCCCTGACTCACCCCAACAGAAGTATAATTCCAATAAGGGGAGGGGTGGAAGCCGTTTTACGAGCACAGAGGACTTGCTGGTAAAACTGGGCAGCACCGAAGGAGGCCTTAGGGCCCCTCACAAAGGGGGCGAGGCGAGAGAGGCACTCGGGAAGAGAGGTGGAGGAGTCCCCTGACAGGTGCCAGCAGAGGCCACCCTCCTCTTCACACACAGACTGCACTCTTGTGCCAACTGCAGCCACTCGGCTTTCTAACAGAGAAGGGAGCATGTCACTTCATGTCATACAGCTGGGAAAACGCCATGCAGAGACCCAGACTCGCACACATATAGAAAAAGCCTCTTCTGAATCCTTAGCCACCACACTGTACTGGCCTGAAGTGTCGGGAAAGCCTGCCTGCCCAGGAGGCTGGCAGAGGAGTCTCTGTGGGGATTGACTGGGAACCCTTGCTCTGCTTCCCAGAGGTCTACAGAGGTACCTCACCTCTCACCAGCTCCTCCCCTTACCATCCTCATCCAGCTCCCCGGGTCACTTTCAATTAAAGCAGCATCGTATGTGGTTAGTGTTTATCAGTTTTTAATTGTTTATGTGTACGGTGTCTTGTCCCCATGTGTGCCTGGTGCCTTCAGCAGCCAGAGCAGGGTATCAGATCCCATGGGACTAGAGTTACAGACACTAGTGAGCTGCCGCGTGGTGCTGGGAATTGAACCCAAACCTGGTTTCTCTGCGAAAGCAATAAGAGCTCTTAACCACTGAGCCATCTCTCCAGCTCCACATATGGCTAATAAGGACCTTCGTTCTGTGGGTAAAAGGGAAGTGCTGACTGACTTGGAAGCTGCTTTTGGTGACCACCGAGGTGAAATTTAGTGAAATTAAGGTCCTTTAGAGAGGGTTTACAAAGACAGATTTCAACCACCAAATCCATTAGCATCCATTATGGCTCCTGAGCTGTTATCAAACCACTGCCCTGAGGGAGCTGATGGCTCTCTGCAGGGACAGGGGACACCCACAGGCTTGCAATGGCCCTCATAGTTGTAATCTATCTCATCTGCAGACAGGGCAGTTATCCCTGAACCTCCTTACATAGCTGTTAAGAGATGTCTTCCCAAAATAATTGAATGCTTCCCCTAAGAAATGCATGTTTCTAGGGAAAAAAAAACAAAAAACCTTTTACCATGATGTGGAGAAAACCTATGAAGCAACCACCGGAACCATAACCCCGTGTGATGGCTCGGAGCCACCCTGAGTGAGCCATTCAGTGCTGCTTTGGTCACCTCACCCAGCGCAGGGACTGAGGTGGCATGTCCTTCTGTATATGCCTTGCTTTATTGGTTGATGAATAAAGCTGTTTTACTTCGCTCGTGGACTTCTAGTTTGTAGTAAGTTCCAGACTAAAGTGGCGGTATGGCACCTTGCAAATGTTCTCTTTAATGAACTGACCAGACCCACAGTTAGTGCTCATCAGGAGACAGGCTGTAGGTCTCTGAGTGGCAGGTGATGCACAGGCCACTGTGGTGCTGTAGGCTACTAATAGGAATGGAGGTTTTTTCCTAACCTAGACCTGTTGTCAGAATTACTGCATCATTCATGATGTTTAACACGTTATCTGGATATGTTTATAGATAAGGTTAAATACATGATAGCTGGAGACGCAGGCATAACCAGTAAGAATACAGGAACTATCAGTACCGATCTCACGGTGGCAGGCATGTCTGGGCTCACATCCTGGCTGTATAGCCTCAGTTTCTGAGCCTTGGTTTCTTCATTTGCAAACCAAAGAGCCAAAATTAGATCTATGACATAGGCTCTTGTAAGAAAGAAATCAATACATCCATGTCATTCAGAGCCTCTTAAATATGCAATAAATGGTGAGTCGTGCCCACTTTCTGCTTTCCCTTGCAGATGTGAATCTGACTCAGTGTGCCCACCTGGCTTGCCAAGAAATCCCATCTCAATCTGGGCTGGGCATTCTCTACTTGGGCCTGAGGATCCACCTGTACAACCATAGGAGGACTCTGACTTGTGCCCCCCGTGGATACCTTAGCTACTCCAAATGCTGATCCCCACCATCTGGCCTAGCTGTGGCTCCCTGTTATCATCCAACTTATTTTTAGAGCATCCATGGTATTTTGGGAGAGCAGGTACCAGGGATGGGTACAAAGCAGACAGAAATCCCAAGTCTCCAATATATACCCACGGAGAAACCCCTCCCAGTGAGATGGTGCTATGGCCCTAAATGTCCACAGAGAGCATCCTTGGCCCTGCTCTCTAGAGCAACACTTAACGAAACCTGTGTACACCATCCACGGGAGACTCCCAAACCCTTCCCCCCTCTCTGGGTCTCTCCCACCCCACTTCAGTGGGCCTACATCACCCCAAATGCCCTGCGATCTGGGACCCACTTCCTGCTCTACAGACACTACCGGCACAGGGCCCTCCTGACCATGCCTCAGGAAACCAAAAGCAAAAGCAGTTACCCTCTTTCAGGATGTGTCTTCAGCTGACAAAACAAAGCAAGCTCATCTCCCAAGCAGGCTTTTTCAGACACCAACCACATGCACAGGGCCAAAGGAGGAACACACTTGTGGCTCAGAGCAGGGCCAGCAGCGCTGGCTCACACTGCTGCCCACGGAAGGGAGACTAGGAAGAAAGGACAAGACCGTATGGGAATAGTTATGGGAGCCACACTTCATACAGAAGGTGGAGAAGGGGACGAACACAGGTGAGAGGAGCTGGGATGAGGGGGGCATGGGGAACGGACAGGACACAGGATGAGTCTGAAGGCAGAGAGGGTGTGAGTGGGGAGCAGGGAAGGATCTCTGGCCCAAGACTCCTAGAGGAGACTATGTGGAACATTGGGCATGGAAACTGAACAAAAGTGCTCCAGTTATTTGTGAGGATATACAAACTAATGGCTTAGGAAAACAGGTGACAGCATGGCTCACAGTCACATGGGTCAGTAAGTCTAGCAGGGCTCAGCCTGAAAGCTCTATGTGTGGGGATAATTTGCTCAGCCATTGTAGTGATAGGGGAGCGCAGGCCTGCTTTTCGACCCGCCCAGCTCCCGCATGG
>LOJH01065612.1:0-10445 GCA_001685095.1 Ellobius talpinus | reverse complement strand
CTCTCTCTCCTTACAGATCCACTGGCATTTACAGGAACCTAGATTCGAGAGAAAGGAATTGCCTCTGGGGAGAAGGGGTAAGTGAGGCTGGGGTGGTCTGATTGGCTCTCAGGATCACTAACCTGGATTTCTAAAGTGCTGAGCTGAATGGAAGTGAGCCATGATTGTTTACTGCCTCTGGCCCGTGGTGCGGCATTGGGCCTTGGTCTTTACCTCACACCTATGGTCCCTGTAGAATGTCTCAGGTAGCTGGGTCCCACTCCCCTGCTGGCTCACCTGATCCATCTGTGAGGCTACCACCCTCTTCTTGCTGCTCACTGGGACAATCTGCAATGCTGACTCCGTGTGGCCTGTTAAGAAATATCACCTTTGCTTACACGAGCATCCTGCGCGCCAAGGAGTCAGACACACGGAAACCAGCCGCCCCATCCCAGTGAAGACACTAAGACCTGAATGCACGGCTTACTGCCCAGCTCTGAGATGTCCCTCACCACACTGCGTAAACCCAGGTTTTCAAGGCCTGCTGGTTCAAGCTCACTCCGAAGGCCAGGCTTTTTCTACAAAGGCAGGTGGTTCTATCTCCCCACATCTTGTTGATTCCATCCTGTGCTAAACAGGACAAAGCACTCTGCAGAGAAAAAAAAAAACTACGCTCTGGACAACTGGGGAAGCTGGTGCTGGCCTCTTCCCAGCCCTGGAGAGAGGTGCCATATTGAACTGGGAAGCTGGTGCTGGCCTCATCCTAGCTATGGAGAAAGGTGCCATATTGAACTGGGTGTCATGAGCACGCAGAACAAAGTACCTACATTTCCATGAGCAGGCCAACAGTTGTGACAAATTCTGAAGGTTTTCACACAGGATCCCTGCCAAAAAAACCATGTTCCCACCTCATGAACTCCAGTGAACCTCTAAGCAGATTCCGTACCATAGAAAATTAATTGAAATTTATGTATGACCCTGTGACTTACATATTTTTATGGTAATAAATGCTTGGTACAAGGATCAGTAAGATAGTGAGGCCAGGGCTGCCTTATGGCTGGAGATGCCATGTTGATCATAACGAATACTAACTGGGTTGGGTTTTCTCACTGCTGCTAGGAGGTGTGCTGCCAGTTTGCGATGCATTTATTGCTCCGAAGTGGGTCGGTGACCACCAGAAGCTGCAGTTGCTTGGAGAGACCCGGAGTCATTCAAGTACTTGTTCCTGAAATGACCGGCTTGAGAGTAGTGCCACCAGGGGGCACTCTGGATCCATGCAGAATGGGGCCCTCCTGGGGGCTGACTTGGTTCCTGTGGGAGACAGAAAAGTCTTGCCTAGTCTGTAGACACAGCAGGAGCAAAGCCTGCCGGCTCTATACACGGGGCTTCCAATCCTGTTTGCAAAGCTACAGGGAGGCTCACCTTCTAGGGGAGCAGCTGTCTGTCTACTTTGCCCTAGGTAGAGTCAGATGTGAAGTCCGTTGAAGGACTGGAGTGCTCAGGGTAGGGTTTTGAGATATCCTCGGCAAACTGCGGCTGGGTCTTGGAGTTCTGTCGGGAGTGGGTGGGCTGGTCAGCAACGCCTGAGGGCCCCGTTGTCCTCCTTGGTTCTTGAAGGTCAGTGGTTCAGGGCTTTGTGACTTAGATAAATGCCACACAGATGAACTGTTATTTTTGCAAAACTGGTGCGTAATGAATACTTTGGTTAGAAAATGCAAGCGTGTCTGACCTTTCTGTCATTGGCAAAACAAAGAGGCAGAAGCCACACTCGGTCAACATGGTTCTAGCCCAGAAAATCTGAACAAGGGAACAGAGCAGAAGACAGGAGGTTCCATGCGGTTGGATGCAAACGCCTGCTGGACATTTCCGTGTCTGGACAATGTCCCTGTTATCTGAGTGTTAAAACAAGATGCATCACTGCAGGGCCCCTCTAGAGCTTTGGTACACATACCTTAAGCCTCCTGTGGCTCTGATAGGTGGATGATTTGAATGTATTCATGGTTTGCAGGATCTGGCAGCAGAGAACCTTCAAGAAATTAGCACAAGGGCTCTCTCTATCTGGTGTCTCCTCCCTTCTTGTCCCCTAGCCTGACTCTGACTCTGGCTCCAGTATGACTCTGTTCTCAATTTACATCAGCTAAGGTCCTGTTCCCAACCAAGCTCACATTCACAAGAACTGGGAGTTGGAATTCTCATTGTGACATCCCCTGAGGACAAAAGAGGCTGGGGACGAGCACCTGGCCATCTGCAGGAGCAGCTGTGCACCACTAGATGGCACTGGGGCCTCAGGACAGGTGTACTCAGGCCTCTACAACCCTCAGTGGGGAAACTGATCCCTGCAATGGCCATGGAACTGGATAATTACAGCCCTGGTGCTAATAACCTAGGATGTTCTCTGCTTCTTCAAAAATACTAATGGTCACAGTAAAAGGTTTGATTTTCCCTTTACCAGTTTTCCTTTTATCAATTCTGAAAAGAATAGTACAGTTCCTAAGCCACTCTGGCTTGATGTTCCCAGGCTCGGCAAGCACTCTCAGTGGGTTAGGAGAAGGGAGGAGTGGCTATCTGGAAGAGAAAACGTCTGTCTGAATTTACCTGATGCCCTGGGAAGGGCGTGGGGACAGACAGATTCCTGTGAAATGTTCCTTGGTCAGTGCTGTAAAGATACAAGCTGCAAAGATGGCAAAGACTGGAAGATTCCAGAACCAATAGCCAGATCAGACATCAGGCCCTTGGGATATCATGTAAACACTTGTGTGCACATTTACAGATAATCCTCCAAAAAGGGAATATACAAAAACGCACACAGATATACATGCACACTCACACCCACCCTTCACACAAGGATGCACACATGTGCACACAATACATCTGTGTGCATAAACATGCATATATGTGCGTGCTTACATAATCCTTGTACTCACGCACATTCACAGACATATGGACACCCCCACGCCTGATCACATTCACAGACATATGGACACCCCCACACCTGATCACATTCACAGACATATGGACACCCCCACACCTGATCACATTCACAGGTGACTGGAGCCTGGCCTGATCTATCACAATGTCACCTGAGGCCAGACATTTGCCCAAGATGTAGTTCATGGTGACAAAGTGACAAAACTTTATCTAGAGGAGGATCAAGGGCCCAGTCCCTCTCCCTGAAGGCCTGTGCTTCATTCAGCCTTAGTCACCTTGGGTTTGTCTCCAGAGGGAGGCCTCCTCCGGATTGCTCCCTGACCTCCCACTGAGATCATTGCTCATCTCCTTCTCCACGGTCACTGTCACCTAGCATGCCCTCCCAGGTGTCTGCACCTGATGTGGAGCAGCCATGGCTGGAGCAAAGTGAACAGGGCTTTTCATGGGTTTTATGGCTGTATTTGCTACTTAGGAGCAGTTTGCTTTGATGTGGTGTGCACCCAGCAAGAGCATGCAACCGGCCCTCAGCCATAGTCCTCTGGGGGGCTCCAGGCCGGTGGCTTTTCTAACAGTCTTTTATGGCCTTGCAGGTGCCCGAGGGCAGGATGAACTGGGCGGGCAGGCGGTTATTGATAAGGAAACTTAATACCTAACAAGTGCCAGGTGACATTTCCTCCTTGATCCACGCTGGGATGAGGGCTTAGATCTTAGCTGAAGTGAATAAAAAGGATGATTGTGGAGGGAAAAGAAAACAAACCGTCACCTGCCTGGCAGCGATTAATGCACACCTGTGTTGACTTACTGGTAATGAGAACTCTCCCCTCAGCTCAGCTGGCTCTCCGCTTACTCAGAGGCCACGTCTTTGGGCCCCTTTCATAGAGAACCACGGCCTCTGGGGAAGATGGGTCTTTGTTCTTTTAGTTTAGGAATGTGGACAGCAGGAACTCAAATGAACAACCTTAGTTCCAGCTAAGATCTAGGCTAGGAGGTGGCGCAGATTCCCTCGGAGTCAGGGCTGAGCCTGAGTGGGCTCCTCTCCTTTATGCAAGAGAAGAACTAAGCTGTGCCAGGCTAGAGCCAAGCAGAGCTGAGATCACACAGGGCCAAGCAGAGGTAGGGCACAACCTAGCGAGAGCAAAGCCAAGAGAGGGTCAATGGAGCTAGGGCAGAGCGAGGGTCAAGTCTAGCAAGGGCTAAGCCCAGCTAGGGTCAAGCAGGGTTGAGTTGGGTGCAGCACCCATGCCAGGGACCCCATTGGTTCACTAATTTCATTATACCCAGTACTTCTGCAAGGCTTCTTATCACTTTCACGATGCACTTGGACCCCACCCAGTCCTAAACTTTTGTTGCCTGTGAGGTCACAGCATTATCACAGAGTTAGCCAGAACGTTTATCATTTCCCCTTCTATTAGCAAGAAAGATTAGTGGACGAGACTGCGGGAACAAGAGATTAGATGCTTCCAGGAGGTCTTAGCAGCCAACACTGGAACACTGTAAGGTGGAAATGGCTCTAGTTCTCAAACCATGAAAGCCAAGGGGATGTGGTATTGCTTCTCCTTGGAATGAGAGATGGAGCAAGGACAGTGGTGAGTTCAGTTCTCCCGAGGAAGAGAAGGACCTGGGCCACCGACTGCAGTAGAAATATAAGGCAGGTGCAGATATTGGGAACACTGAGTGGACATCACCACATCAGCGTTTCACCCCAAGCTTGATGCCCAGCTCTCCTGGATATGAGAGACAAGAGATACAAGTTTGAATCACTTACTGGGAGTACAGGCTTGCCCCCCCTGAGACCAGCTTCAGCATTCAGTACAAGGCTGCCATCTGGGGCCAGCCAGTGACTCAGAGATGTGGTTATCTGGGTATGGTCCGAGGGGCCAGTGTGAGGACAGAACCCACAAGGCACAGGCAAGATACCAGTGATGGCAAAGTCACCTTGCTTTTCTTCCACAAATGATTGGTCCTTCCCTTCAGGGTCTGCCACCTCCTGCAGTTGTCTAGAAACCCCAGCTCCTCCAGATGAAGTTGGGTATGGGGCCAGCTATTTTCAGGACCTTCTTGGAGCTGGTGTCCTGACTGAGGGGACTAGGGGGAGCCTTGGGTTACCCGTATACTCCTACAGATGCCAGTTTCTCTCAGGTGGCTGCCTGGTCCTAGCTGTCTGAGGAAGGCCTTCAGCCTGTACTAACGATATCAAGGAAGCAGTCATTCTTGCCCAAACTGTCCAGGCCTCTGGAGTTTCAAAGAACAGACTTAATTTGCAGAGACAGTTCTAGGTCCCAAGAAACCAGGAGCACAGACAGGACCATGGTGGTCTTCAGTCTCTCCTTCCCAGAGTCACAAGGTCTGGACCTGAAGCTACCACAAGGGAAGAAGGAGTGTGCTCCAGACTTTCCTTTCGTCTATCTGTTATCCTGTATCATTCCACAATGGGGTGAGGACACAGTGCATGGCTATGGGAACAAATCGGGGTGGGAAGACCTGAGCCTTCATTCTGTCACCTCTCAGTTTTGAGAATTTTGACACCCCATGCCAAATTTATCTATAAAACAAGTATCATAGTACATTGTCCACATAATTCCCCTTCTGAGAAAGTCACGTTCCAACATTCACCAAATGTGTGTCTCTGATAAAGTTGTGGATCATTGACTGTCATTCCTGAAAGGTCACCATGGATGACCTTGAGGGTCACCATGGATAACCTTGAGCTCCCTGTGCCTCTTCCTCCTGGAGCAGACAGGTTTATAGATGTCTCCCCAATCTCTCTAGAGTTAGAGGGATTGCCCTGGGGCAAGGAGGGTCACACCAGGGTTCAGGAGGATTGCTCTGGGCTCAGTGGCATTGCTTGATGACTAGACTCTGGAAAGTCAGGTGCTTGCAACCTGCTCCCTCCTCGTCTGGCCCTCCTCTGTCTCGGACTTTGAGTTGGCTGCTCTCCCAGGTGGCATGGCTCTGAACAAGGTGTTTGGGGCTGAGAATGAGTTACCTGAGGCTGGAAACCAGATCCAGCTTCTTGGCCCGTCTGCCACAGAGGTGTCAACACCGCATGCTATCAGAAATGCTTTTCTGTTCTTTTAAATGTCCTCTGCACAAGGCTGCTTGGACAGGTCTTACGCCAATCGGCATAATGGAGTCCATACATTCGATGGTTTAGAATATCTGAGCCAGTGCATCCTTTTTTTTCCATGGCCTCATAAAATCTGACATTTGTAATCTTTCTGTAGTCATCAGGACTTAAAAGATTGGTAACACGGAGGTGGCCCAGCCACATGTGCACATGGTTAGAGGCATTTTTAAATAAAGACATCTCTTGGGGTTTGTTTTGTTTTCATACCACCAGATGCTTAGTAATCTGTTGATTTAGTAAAGTATGTATTTCATCCCCCAAAGAAAACTCTCAAAGGGCTGGCATCCTCAAACCTCTAGACACAGGACGGAATTTTGAACAAAGACCCTTGACTTCTCCAGACCCCAGTGGGCCCCAGCTGTGGCTGGGGAGGAGGACACAGAGCCGTTTTTACAGCCTCTCACTGTGCCATTCAGAACAGATGCCATCAGCAGCAGCGTTCAGGAGTAGCCAGGTGCCACACGTGCAGAACGCCAGCACGCATTCCACATCTGCACTGACACTCTGATCTTTCTTGTGGGGAATTTTCTGTTCTCTCCACCAAACTTCTTTTTCAAATTTAAGAGCCCTTGAAGAATGGTGAGTTTCTAAGTGTTGTGTTTGTCCTTCCACTCGACACTCAGCTGGTGTGCTCAGCTGGGGAGAGGGAAGCCTCTTTATCTCTTTGATACCTGGATAGACCTTGGCATCTCTTGTCCTGAGGGCTCTGCCTCAGACCACCCAGCTGGGGATGACAATGTTGGTGGTAGAATTGTCCCGGTGTTCACTGGCTTCTGAGGTGGCTCCATCACTGAAAGATAGAGCTGACCTGACTGCTGATAGGTGTGAGACCCCTCCTTCTGCCTGTGACTTCATGGGGAGCCTTTAAGGGTTCCTTTGGAACTCCTGTTACATGTTGCTGTTCTTCTCAGGCCAGAGACCCCAGTTCCACCAGTATTTGGTAAGATGCATGGTCTGTGGTAAAATCCTTTCGCTCTGTCACCAGTTGACTCATGGCGATGCTCACTAGTCCACACAGTTGCCTCTGATCCTTGAGTGGCAGGGCATGGGCCAGGCAGGCGAGGATGTGGCATGTGCTTTGTGAGCCCCACTAGGTTCCCTGTCTTCCTGGCTGTGGTGTGCAGACTGTTTTCCTGCCGCCGGAATTTCATTTCTGCGACGGTGCTGAATTGGCCCAGCAACAATGCCTGTTCTACCTCCTACCCAAGCTCTTTCCAGCAGAAATCAATGTGTTCCAAAGTCCCAGGATCAAATGGCATCCATGGGAAACTGATCTGTCTTGTCTGGTCCCAAAGAGGATTGCTGCCATTTCTAAAGAAGGGGTTCGCTCTTAAAAAAGACCAAGAGATTTCCCCACTTTCTGTTGAATTTTGTCTGTTCCGAGCCACACTATGTCCTAGGAAAGCTAGGCTTTCCTCCTGGCCTACAAGCTCTGGCATTCCAGTAGTGCCTACCCGAAGTCACTGTGTTAATGTGGAGGAAACTAAGAATGCTGGATGTTACTGCCACAGAGTTCATACCTGGGGTCAAGCCTGAGGATTTTTTACTTAGGAAATTTCCCTTTTACAAAGTGTTGGCCATGGGTGCTAAAGATGACTGTTAGTGACAGCAGGAGCCGATAAAGGAGCAATGAGTCACACTGTGGTCACAGCTGCACCAGCCAAGTAAGCTCTTTTAAACAGTAGGGCTGTGGGACTCAAGGGAGCCCCACACTGGGCTGTCTCACTGGGAGTCACGGACGCCTGGTGTGATGACCACCCAGCAGGCAACAGAATCTACAGAAGAGCTAATGGATCTTTAACTGTTCCATCTTTCTATGCTTAATGTCTTTAAGGGACTGTGAGGGTCTGACTTCTTTATTTTCTTGGTTCCCTTGCTCATTAAAGGGATTCTGAATTTTGGACTAGACCTTTCAAAACTGTCTCTGAAAAGAAAACATTTTACCATTAATAGTAAATTATTTGAGGTACCTATCAGCTATTGGTATAGCTGACTGATACAAGAAACTGGTATCAGGAGTGACATCATTGGCTACAGTTACTCCAGGCAAGCTGGAGGAGACTTTGCTTTATAGGAGGGGTTTGGAGATCCTTGAAGGATCAGCTAGAGAAATCTAGAATGCAGCGAGGAGAATTTATTGGGCAATTCTGTGCAGGCTCAGAAGGACAGAAGGTTGAAGGAAATGTGGACAGTAAAGGCCATCTTCATGGGTTTCAGATGGACACGAATAGTCTCCCAGGAACGGGGCAAGAGGCTCTCCTCATTTGCCCCACCACCACCATAACAAAATGGATTGCATTTTGTCTATGTCCCAAGAGTTTGTCGAAGACTGACTTTAAGGTGATGAACAGCTTATCTGGTGAGAGACTTTAAAGGCAATGCAGTGCCCAAGGGTAACCCTCTGCTTTTGGCCAACTTCATAGTAAGGCTCAACAACAAAGAGGAACAGAACAGCCTGATCTGGAGAATCATGGCACAGCCAGAAAGGAAGTATGAGTTTCTGTTGCATCCCGGGCAGGTGGAGTCAACAGAACAACGTAATGAACCCATTGCTTCAGGCCTTTACCACAGGCTCAGAAGTGTAGAAATGCAAATATGTTTCAAAGATTTTTCCGGGGTAGATCCCCTTCCTCCACCTAAGAGCCCTGAGGTGCTCTGCGTGCCCAGAACTGTCCTTGGATTCAGACTCATTTCCTTCTGTTCAACCAGTAAAATATCCCAAGTGGACCATAAACATGGTTCAAGCATAGTTCCTTCTGATAGCACCTTATGTCTGCCTCCATGGTGCTGTTCTGCAGACACCCACAAGGGAAGACTCATTGCACCATGGAGGCTTCTGGTGGGATGTAAGAGGGGTGCTCTGGATGCCAGGGCAGTGCGTGGCAGGGTCAGAGGTACCGCTGGCAGTCACCAACAGGACAGTGGAGACCTAGCCATGTGAAGCAAGTGTCTGCAAAGTCAAAGCCAGCCTCAGAGGTTAGTCCTGTGTGCTGCAACCAGCCATGATCAAGGGTGGAGCTCCTGGGAGCTCATCTCTCATGATCATGATCCTTAGAAGTTGCCCTGGAGGTTGTGACTTCATGCCATGTTTTCCCTGATGAGTTTTGGTCTTGGTCTGGTCCCCCTATTCCTTATCGGTAGAATATGAATCTGGGTGTTGAAAATTTATGAGCAGGGGCTCCTAGTCAAGTTTGCTTGAGTCTCAGAGCAGTCTTCAGACTTGACCTTCTGGATGATGCTGGACAGGTGAGACTTGCACTCTTGGGGTGGACTGAGGGTCTTTTGTCCTGAGAGGTTGAGATGAGCCTCTGGGGCCAGACACAGAATGCTTATTTAATATTCAATGTCTCCTGTAGGCTGTGTGTTAAAGGCTCTTGAAAGGGCAGTGCCTCTGGGGAATAGTGGGAAATAGAGATGAGGTGATGGGGGGGGTCTTTATGTCAAAAGGGTATGCCCTGGAGGGAACCGTGGTGGGCCCCCAGGCTCCTCCTCTTCTCCTTTGATGTCCTTGGCTGTGAGGTTTCTTCTGTCTCATTCTTCTCATCAGTACCCACAATGCCCTGAAAGCCATGACCTGCAGCTACTCAAACCATGAGACAAAGACAGCGGTTTTCTCTTTATGAAATAATCATCTCAGGTGTTTTGTTATAGCAACGGTAAGCTAACTAATAAAAGGACATTTCCTTTTGAGGAAATGATGTTGTTGTAAATTTCTGCGACCTTGAAAAATTTTAAACTATCATTGTAGGGGCAAATATCCATGACACATGAGAATGTGTTTTATAAAGAGCTTTTCCCATAATCCTTCAGGCATGTCAAGCATCTCCCCACCCTGCCCTCTCCTTCTCCTGCTATCCCCTTCATTGCTCTGGGTTTGCTTCTATTTCCATGTTCTCAGGCATAGATGACTTTTTTTTTGAGGCAGGGTTTCTCTGTGTAGCCCTGGCTGTCCTGGAACTCGCTCTTGAAGACCAGGCTGGCCTAGAACTCACAGAGATTAACCTACCTCTGCCTCCCGAGTGCTAAGATTAAAGGTGTGCACCACCACCACTTGGCACATATATGACTTATTTTTAATCTCTGTCTAAATTCTGGTATTCACAGGTGAGAAAAAAATCTGACATCTGTCTTTCTGAATCTCACTCATTTTCATTGATATAGTGACCTCCAGTTGTACCTGTCCCACAGTTGCATTCTTCTTTATGGCTAAATGAAATTCCATTCCGCGTCTGTGATATGCCTCACTCATGTCTGTCATGGGCATCTAGGTTGGTTATAGTGATTCAACCAGTGTGAGCTGTGCTGCAGGGAACATATATTCACAAGTATTCCCATGACATATTGACTCTGGGTCTATACCAAGGTCTAAATGGGTTAATCTGAGAAGTTCTCTGTAGTGATAAGGCGGAGA
>LOJH01065611.1:0-10445 GCA_001685095.1 Ellobius talpinus | reverse complement strand
GCAGCGGCAAGTCCCTTGTAAGATGCTGAAGATGCAGGAACATGGACAAGTCGGCAGCGGCAAGTCTCTTGTAAGATGCTGAAGATGCAGAGACATGGACAAATCGGCAGTGGCAAGTCCCTTGTAAGATGCTGAAGGTGCAGGGACATGGACAAGTCGGCAGCGGCAAGTCCCTTGTAAGATGCTGAAGGTGCGGGAACATGGACAAGTCGGCAGCAGCAAGTCCCTTGTAAGATGCTGAAGGTGCAGGAACATGGACAAGTCGGCAGCGGCAAGTCCCTTGTAAGATGCTGAAGATGCAGGAACATGGACAAGTCGGTGAAACTGTGAACAGCAAGAGTGTGACAGCACACAAGTCAGACTTGTGGGTTAGTGTGGGATGGATTTGTGTGGAACTTGGGAAACTTGGCTTTTTAGTCAACACGTTTAGCCTGCTTTGGGAAATTCACAACCAAACACCATTTGAAGAGCCAGGAACGTGCTTCTAGGATGGCGACCAAGATGAAGCACTGGGTAGCCCAGCAAGGTGAAGTGGCAACTATGGCTTTAATTATCCTGCAGAGAGGGAAGTTGAA
Organism: Ellobius talpinus; assembly: GCA_001685095.1. Taxonomy (NCBI): domain Eukaryota; kingdom Metazoa; phylum Chordata; class Mammalia; order Rodentia; family Cricetidae; genus Ellobius; species Ellobius talpinus. The sequence goes on along the minus strand of LOJH01065611.1, from coordinate 9,870 downwards.
AGGGAGCTTAATTATTGTAATCCACAGACTCCAGCTTCCTTCCGAATTCATTTAATTCTTCAATCAAAACGACTTTCTTCCCCACTTCCTCAGGCCTTTGCCTGGGTTCTCAGTATTTATCATCCAAACCAGTTGTCTTTAGCACCACTGAAAAACATGCTGATTTTCTTAAAAGAAAAGAAACAACAAATATTTTATGATGTCTCATTTCATACCTACAAAGTTACAGATAATATTACCTGCCAGCATTTATCATTTCACCAAAATCAATATTGCACCTTGAATTCAATACATGGGGAAAGTCATTTGAAACATAATAGTAATATGCATGGTGATACAATTGCCAGCAAACATTTAGCATCTAGTATGCCTGCAAGCAGCCAAGTCTTGCACCTCTGCACAGCGGCCCTGCATTGTTCATAGCCACCAGCACAGACCGGCACTAACATTATATTGCTATTCAGACACCATTAGCACTTGGAGTATGTGTAAAATAGGGTATTATTAAAAGTTCTGCTCAATTCTAAGCCATTTGAAACCATGCAGGGCAATGCATCATGTCTTTCACTTCTGACTCTTCCTCACCCATGCCAGTGGCTTATCAAACAACCCACAGAATATCAAAACATACCACGTGAGTGGTACTATCCCCAGGGGGAAGAAACTACTTAGTAAACACACCCTTTCATTATTTATCTTTAATTTCTCCTCCATTTGGACATCAGAGCCAATTTCCCAGGACGCAGAATGGACCCTTCCCCAGCTCCTTCTATATGATTTTTTTAAAACTTGCAGCAGCCTAGAGGTTGGCACAGATGGCAAGAGAATCAAAAGACTGGTACCAGCGCCATTTCATTTTCTTTTGCTTGTTTTGCATCTTTCGATCCGGAAGAGATTTCTTACATTTTTCTGGTGCAGATGCTTCTGCAAATTTAAAAACAAAGAAGTATGGCCAACCTAAAGCCACAGGGTAAAACTATATATACAACAGAGCTGTTGTTCTGCCGGCAGTGGAGATCCCAGCTTGCTCTGGGCTGCATGGATGAAGGCAATCCCTATGAAGACCCCTCTCCCAGCCTCTTCCGGAACTCAAGCAAGGAAGCTGACACTGCAGTTGGCAAGGCCTTGGATGCTCCCTGCGCACATCTGATGCTGCCTCCCTGTTGCCTCTGGGTCGAGGTTTTCCTCTGTACAGTCAGAAGGGATGGAGGACGAAGTAAAAAGGGTGACAGACTGGAACGTCCAAGCCCTGAGTTGACAACTTCACCTTCTGTGAAGGTGCCCAAGCAGCAGTCAGAGTTCTTCAGCGGGGCTGGTTCTATGAAACAGAGGGAGTTTTCTGGTGACGGAAACCATTTCCTTGGTACCTGTCAGTGCAAGCCTTCCATTGGTCATTGTCCAGCCTAGTCAGGTCCCCCTGGTGCCATGTGTGCTTAGACACCACACAAGGCTAGCTAGCAGTCAGTGTGCAGGGATGGGGGAGAGTTGATGGAGGCCAAGAAATCTAAAGAAGCGCATTGTGAATATTTTCTCAAAATTTCATTCTTTATTTTAAAGTTTCAATCATTCTTATATTCCCTTAATATCAATATTTGTTTTTAGACATATCAGGGGTTTTAGGTGTATTTGGACTCATATATGCCAGTATGTGTATGATGGGTAATGTGTAAGTTAAAATGGGACATGTGTATGTGAAAGTGTATGTATATGTGTCTGCATATATGTGTGTATGGATCTGTGTGTGTATGTGTATATACACGTGTGTATGTGTATACATGTGTGTATATGTGTACATATGTATATGTGTATCTGCTTGTGTGTACATACAGATGAGTGTGCATGTACATGTGTGAGTGTGTGTATGCATGTGTGTGTGTGTTTCTATCCATTGACAGTGGGATACCAGCTGTGCTGATCTGTTAAGTCCAGCTCACAGTGACACAGTCTTGTAGGGCCTCTCTTGTCCTTAAGTCCCCATCAGACAGGTAATTCCTTTCAGATATGTCTCCTGTCTAGAACCCTTTTTCTTCATTTGTTTTCCTCAGGCTTAGCACAGTATTTACTTCATATTTCATGCTTGCTTCATGCTGTTGTATTTGCTGGTTATTTTCAATTTACTTCCCATAAAGAATATGTATTTATATATTATTGTTAGCTATATGAAATGCTTAATGTGTGACCATTTCTTGACCTACAAAACTGGCAGTTTTTCTTGGTTTGGACTAATAAGTACAAAAAATGACATTGTTCACGCCTGTGCAAAGAAGCAATGGGGACCTCAATACCGCCCTGGTCTTGTGCGATTTTATTCACGGGTATGTCGGACCTTACCACATAATCTCTTTCAGATCTCTTCGGAGTACCGCTGCTTCATCCTCCGCTTCCTGTTTAAGTCTGCAGTGAGGCTCAGTAGCACCCTGAGCACAGGGCACCTGAAGAAGTCTGGTACGCAGCATGGGCGCCCATGTACTAGCGTGGCTGTGCTTGCTGTTGAGCGGAGCAGTTCAGGCTGGCGTGGTTCCAGTTGCCTCTGACATTGCCCTGTCACCACCCTGAGGGCTCCTCAGCCTCTCCATAGCTCCTTGCTTTTGGTTAAGCCCAAGGTAAGGGTTTCATTATTTGGGAAGAGTGATTAGGAGTGTTCTAAGCTTCCAGTTTGGGAACCCATACACTCCAGTCTTCACAATTTCCAGGAACCTCTTGTGTGCTCAGGATTAGCTTCCTAGCCAGCTTCTCTGACTCCCAGGATGGAGACAGGAGCTGTTCTCTGTCTCCTCTTCCTTTTCAGTGTTTGTTATATTGTCTGTTTGCTTCTTCCTGGGCCAAGCTTACCAGCCCCAGCTCTTGGTTTGATGAACGAAAGGCCATTGTTCTGGAGACCTGTGCTTCCTACAGTTATCCCTAAAGGATGTTACTACAAGCCTGAACACAGCTCTGGCGATCTTCCCTGTTAGTCCTGGGTTTATGAAGAAGTCCTTGGGGGACATCTTGGCATTGTAGATTTACCTACCCACTTGCTGATGACTTGGTCAAGTCCTAGCTTGCCTTTAAAGACCAATACCAGGCGTTCAAGGCCCTGTTGGTTCACAGGTTTTATGACCAGTTTGAGTTATTTGTAAATGAGTCTCAATGATTTTTTCTAAAATTTTTATTTTATTATTTTATTTTGTGTGGTTTGCCGGCATGTATGCCTGTGCACCACACACATGCAGTACCCATGGCGGCCAGAAGAGGGAAGCATATGCCCTGGATCTGGAGTTACAGAGGGTCCTTAGCTGCCACAGATGCTGGAAATTGAATGCAGTCCTCTGAAAGAGTAGCCATTGCTCTCAACTGCCGTGTTGTCTCTCCTGCCCCCAGCATTTCAAGATTTCTCATACATGAAAAATCAGAAGAATTCTTTGTTTTTCAGTTTCTTTTTTTCCTTATACAACATAGATCAGTCATCCGAACTTTGGTACTATTGTTTTTCTAGAAGCTTAATTTATTTGCTAGGAAGAGAACAGTGTCCTCAAGAGCAAGAAGTAGACATTAATAGTAGAGGGACTGGGGCTGAAGAGATGGCTCAGCTTTCAAGAACACTTTTTTGCTCTTGCAGCGGACCAGGCTTCAGTTCCCAGCACCTACATGGTGGCTCACAGCCACCTGTAACTTCAGTCCCAGGGAATCCTTCTGACCGCCAAGAGCACCAGGCAAGCACAATGTGGTGCACATGCATGCATGTAGCCAAAACACTCAAAGACAAAAACTAATAGAAATAAATATAAACAAAAATTTAAATAGCAGAGAAACCTTCCTTAGTACCCTCCACCAGTCATGTCTGTAAGCCCGGCAGCCCCCACATTGAGGAGATCACTTTACAATAAAAACATGCAGGATGATGATTCCTGACCATCCTACCACATCAGAGGGCTGTCGCTACATGGCAGTCACAGGCACTCTAGGGTTTCTCCTGGGGTGAGAGAGCATGTGAGAAACGGCAGTGATCACAGCTACCATGTACCTCTGTGGGCCGCATTAGCAGGAGTACTTGGGAAGCTGCTGACTTGATAGGGAAATTGCAGGCCTGTGAGTTCAGGTTGTTTGAGGGGCAATTACAGCCCTGAATACAGAACAATCGTAGGAGGAAGTCGACAGCTAGAATTGAAGAGCAGGATACAGTACGTGTACAGATTAAAGGGAGAAAGAGTGGGATTGACAGTGACATGGTGTCTCGTGTTTGATCACTTTTGGCTATGGGTCTCTGTCTGTAGAGGATTTCATAGACCCGAGGCCAGGTTTGAAACATAATCTTACCTGTCACTATTATAATAGGACCGTCCTGGGCAAATCACTTGAGCTCTGCCAGGCTTAGGGTCTTCCTCTTTGAGAAGAAAGACCCAAGGAGTACAGGAGCTGGCTTGTGTAAAAGCAGTTGCTGATGGCAGTCCAAGTCAGCAAGAGTATCTTCTGAATTGTCCTAGTGTGCCGGGCACACAGCTTAGTCACAGGGGGAGGATGTAGGCCAGGGTCAGTCAACTCCTGGGACAGACACAACTAATCAAGAGAAGAAGATAACCCTTTGATTCACCCTAAGACAATCCATCTCATTTAAAAGAGTTCTCTGAACTCATTTTGTTGTGAAATGGGATCATTTCCATAACCAAGAAAAAGTGAATTTTTCAACAAATTTTATTCGAGAACATTTTAGTGGTAATTACTTTGTGTTAGATATAATAATCATGAGCTTCTCTGTTTGGGCTCTCTTCCATGATTCTGAGTATTTGAGAACATTCCTTGTTAAAATTTCAGAAGGTGAATTTTCAAGAAAAGCCAATGGTCAAAATTATAGCATCCATGGTACTAGCTTATCTAGTATAAGAACTGGATGCAGGAAAATCCAGGACCCTGGGAGTCTAACAGACCTATCTCATTGGAGGATGAGAGTCCCTGGTCCTAAAATGGTTGCTTTTCATCCCCACAACTCTTTTCAAGCTGTGAGGACCCTCTCAGCCCTGAGGAACATGGGGTTCTAAGCCTCATCACACCACCGTATTCTTGAATTCTTCGCCATGGCAAACAAGGGTCTGTAACCACAATCACTTTTGTTCTTACCTTTTCTTTTCTCCAGCAGCCAGACATTCGCCAAACAAAACCGTCGGTACAGCCCCAAGCTGGGACCAATCCACACGTCTACCAAGTGGGAAACTTGTAGAAAGGTCTGATGCACCATCGGCTGGAATGAGCATTCTTTGCGACTGGAAGGTGGAAACTACTAACGAATGCTGGAAAAAAAAAAGAAAGAAACTATGACAAACAGCGTGTGGTGCTCTTCTGTTCTTCTGTTTCTTCAGAAGCTCTGAAGATGCCACCCTGTAGAGACAGGAAGTAGAGCAGAAGTTGAGAGGGGGCAGCTGAGGGATGGGGACTGATTACAGTCCCGCATTAGGGACCTTCTGTGGGTGGCAGAAGAGCTTTAAAATGGACCATGGAGATTGGTGCACACCCGTGTACATTTACCAGAAACTGATTTCCAGTGCGCTAATAATTGATGAGTTTTACAGAATATGTGTTACATGCCAATAAAAGAAAGCAATTAAAAAAAATTGTTTCTTAAAGTACACAAACACATATCATGGGTGGAAAAAAAAAGAACACCAAGACATTGTTAGACTAATTACCAGGGAACCAGGACTTGGCATAGTCTTGACCCCCTCTGTAGGCTTCCCCCTTCCACCCAGTGCCACTGGGAATGTGACCTTCTCAGAGCTGCTTGACCTTCAGCTTGACCTTCAGCTTGTCGGCTCTCAGCACATCAGTGTCTGGGCTTAGGAGTCCAATGAGCCTGGGCTTGTACCCTGGTTGTGTTATTTGGTGTGTGTAATTTGAATTCTCAGACCTATGGCTCTCTCAAACATAAACTGGGGTTAATTAATCCTATTTCTTGTAGGTATTTTAGAGATCAAATAAGATGGCCCCAATTAGATACTACTATTTTCCAAATTAACCCAAAACCATTGGATTAAAACTGCCATTGTATTATAGCTAATGCCTGTCAAAGCTAGCCATCCTGTGGACTGCTTGTGAAGGCCTAGTGGCTGAACCATGTGTGAACCATGCGATATCTGCCCAGGCAACTGCAGCTGGTGTGGCTGCTTCCTTAGATGGCTTCTTTATTCACACCTGGTTCTCCTCTGAGCCCTCTACTCTTTCTGTGTGTGGCATTTTACCTACCAGGACACATTCATAGAGTTTGAGATTATCGCAATGTGGTGACCTCAGTATCTCTTACCTGCCAGCTAGTTTCATACTGACATGGATCAGATGTTGCAGGTAAGCTAAGGAAGGGTTTTATTGATGAAAGAAATATCAAAGGCTATCTAGACACAGGTCTACCCACACCCTCTTGGTAGGGGTGGAATTTTTTCATAAGACATTCCACAAGAGTATGTAAGTTAAGAGACACTATAGGCGTTTGGGAGACTACAGCCCACCACAGAGATGAAGGCCACCTTGCAGGCCAGCAGGGCCCATATATGATGACACAGATATGCTGATTGATGTCCTCGGTAATAACAGCAGTTACTGGGGCCACTGACACTAAGGGCCTTGGGAAATCACCCAGCCTGCTCCCTAAGGTCCCTTCTCGTCACAGATGGGGCCCTACAGACCCAGAACCCAACAGGAAGTGGCTGCTCACCCAGGCTTACCTGCCTTTCCTGCACCTCAAGCTTGCACCTAGATGTTGGATCCCAGTTAATGCCATCACCCTTCCTCGAATCTACAGCAGCTCCACTGAGGGTGGGGGACATCTGGGGTAACAGTGCTTGACATTTCCGAAAGATGGAGCCCTCTTTAAGAACGTGTCATTAGTTGGAGGCTGGAGAGGTGGCTCAGTGGTTAAGAGCACTGACTACTCTTCCAGAGGTCCTGAGTTCAATTCNCAGCAAGCATACAGACAGACAGAACACTGTATACATAATAAATCTTAAAAAAAGAAATAAATTTAAAAATAAAAGAATGTATCGTCAGATATGAAAATAAATATATTTATTTCAAACAAGAACTCAAAATAATCAACGAATTTTAAACAATGCTCACAAAATCCACCACTATGATATAGGCTGACATCTCTGTAATGCTTTTTTCCTGAATTTGATGAAGAATTACTTATTTTGTAATATAATTTTCTGCAAATAATCTATCTTCACTCCTGTAAATAATGACACACATTTCTTCTAGTTTCGTTATGTGGCAACGCAATATTATGAAAATGTCTCCTACATTCTAAGAGTCTGAAACTTTTTCTGGGCCTCACAGCCAGAGTTAACAGCCCCTGAGGCCACTTAAGACCTAAGACTGCTGTCTACTGTGTACTGAGCCTATTTGCTTGACCCGACTTCTTGAGAACAATGCAATGGCCAACCTTACTCGCCTTGGATTTCCCACATAATCAACTTTTACAGCAAGCTAATGCACAGCCGTAATCTTAAATTACGTTCTATTCCATGCCCCTGACTTGGAGTAATACATGGTGCCTTTTGCAGAAAGAGCAAAAACCGAGGTTGAAGGCAATCAAATGAATTCCCCTCTAGGGATATTGGTTGATAAACAATGATGATTGTAATACTCTTTGTTGTCCGGGTCAGTTGTGTCCTTTGAAGTCAATGACTTAATCCCTTGTAAAACCCTATTAAAGATTTCTGTAAAATATCTTATTCCTTCTCCACCATACAATGCTTTCTGTGCAATTCAATAAAGTAAAGCCCTTTGCAAGAGACAGCGACATACAGAAGACACAGACATAGACAGACAGAACACACAATCATAAAGCACACATAGAGGGACAGGAACAGGGACAGGGACAGATTCTCAAGGCAACTTTCCAGCAGGCACAGATTCAAACTCACACCATAGACAGACAGAGACCCAGGGCACATGAAGCAGAGAATTCAAATCTGGTCTAACTCTTTGTTAAAGGACTCCAAGGGGAAGTGCTTTGATTTCTTTCCTTAATATGACACCAGTGCATTACTGGTAACTCAGAATTAATCACCAATATGTTAAATCCAAGCAGGTTAAAGTATTGACACTTTAGATAAACTTTCAGCTTTACAGTTCTCATTAATAATATGACAAACTTCAGGCTTGCTGTCCAATTAGAGCCAACCCTTGTTAAGTTCCATTCACACATCAGCAGTGGGTTATCAGGGACATCCCCTGTTTCTTGGGACAGTGACTCATCTCAAATACTCTTTGAATCAATGACTAACAAGCATCCTAATGAGATTTTTAGAACTCTTTATTGACGAGTCTGTCTTTGTTTTCCTGGGCTGCTATGTTATCAGTTTCAAATTATCATCACCAGTATAAGCATTCCACGTCAATGCTGTAGACTACCTCGCTCTCCAGCATGTTTATCTGATCAGCTTCCGTCATTAATTCGAACACTGAACAATCCCATAGCCCTTTCATTGCTGCGGAAGTTTATCTCTTCCTCCTAATGAATTTCTTCCTTTGGTTATGTCTGGACTTTGTAACAATCTGCTTCTCAGTATAAGAAAGCCAGCCACTTCTCCTGCTCATTCTAATTGTTGTTTCATGCTCCATTAATCTGTAGTCCATTTCCTGCATTTTTTATGATGGGAAATCTCAAATATACCAAATTAATTTTAAATGCTAGAATACTTATCTATTCTTTTTATTTCTGAATTTTCTTCAGTTCTTCAACAAGTACTTTTTAAGGACAAAAACTAAGGTCGTCTTTATTTGCATGCAAATGAAGCTCTTGTTTGATATGCTAAGACATGGCAGTGCATCTTTTCAGTTGAAATGGTACATTTACACATTACCTAACACTTCTGCATAAACCGTGAATACTATTCCTTTTCTCACATATGTAATGTAAATGTATTCAACTAACTACCGATTAGAAATACCCCCAATTCAACTTTCTTAAAGGCTAGACCTCAAAAACACCACCAACCTGGATTCTGCCATGTTACACCCCTGAACATTAGATGATGGCAGAGTCAGAGCAGAAAAGGCTATTAACAAGGATCCTATAGAATTAAAATGCCTTCGTGTTTTGGAATTTATAGTAGCAAGTGAATGCATTGCTGACTTCTGCCCTCTTGCAAGGTTTGTTGCTGTTGTTTTTGGAAGAGTGGGCGAGGCAGCAATATGATGTTATAGGAGTAACAAGCTGGGACTCAGACACTAGACTGTAAGACTCACCGTGGGTCCATTTTTCTCTCCCAGCTATGGCACTATGTTCCTGTCTCAGTAAGAACACACCTGTATACAGATAAAATTTGCTGGAAAAAGTCCAAGGTCCCACAAGGAATATTTTATTGACATGCTGTCTTTGTCATTTTTTATTCTTTGGGATTATTTTTCTCTGAACTTCATTTTTCTCCAGAACTGAGGGCCACGAGAATCATACCAAGTCTCCATTTCTTTTGCCTTTTGCATCATAAATATAATCAAAATGCACTTTTAGCTAGAAGCATATTGTCCTAGATTCAAAAGAAAGAAAGAAAGAAAGAAAGCCCACACAATTTCCTATGCAAGGACTCCAGAGAACTTTTTTTTTCTTTCTTTCTTTTTTTTGGGCAAAGACAATTGATTTCCAGCAGCACACTCATTAATTTTCATGACACCTTTTCTGTGTTTTGGAAATAAATGAGGTTGTTAATATTTGAAGACATCAAGCAGTATACTCGGGGTCACTTGTTATGGTTTTTGACTCTTTAAGAGGCAAGCCACGCCCACTTCCAGTGACCCTGGCCGCCTCCCCCGCCATCTTGATTCTCTGTCTACTCTCTGTGGCACGCATGCCTCTCCCCTTCCCTTTCTCTTTCCTTCCCCCCTTCTCTCCTTCCCTCTCTC
>LOJH01065609.1:0-10445 GCA_001685095.1 Ellobius talpinus | reverse complement strand
GTCATTGGCATCGACAGCAGCACACAGCATATTGATAACCTAGGTCAGAACCTCGACCTGCCTGGGGAGCAGCTTTTCGACATGGATAGTTCAGGTCCTGTGGGCACCAAGCTTGGGCAACTCAGAGAGTCCCTTTTTTAAAAAATGCAGACAGTGTTAGGGGATGAAACAGATGTTTATTTAGAGTTGAGGCCTGTGAGAAACTGCAAAAGCTGACAATGTGATGAACATCAAATCCTGGGGCCTCGCAAGGAGCTTCTTTGGGAGCCCCCAACATGGCCCCTGCTGTAGTGAGGGTCCCCAGTCCCAGCTGCTCCTTTTTGTTTGCCAGCAAGGGGTGCCCAGTTGCAGGAAAGGGAGTCTGGGGCAGTGTTCCACCCTTCCTAAGGCAAAGCCAGTCTGCCTCCTGAGCCTGCGGTGCCAAGATAGGGACTAGAAGACCTCGGGCTTCAAAGTTTCTCTCTAGAGAAACTGTGCCAGCACTGTCTTTCCCTGTCTGTAGAGGAGACAATTGTAGGCACACCACAAACAAGTGTAGAAAGCTATCCCTTCCCCCCCACACACACACACACACGAGGGGAGGTTTCCACACCAGCCCCTCTCTTGGATGGTTCTAAGTGCTTCCGCATCGTTGCTTCCTAGCCTCACAGTTGGCCCTCTGCTTACTTGCAATTTCAAACTTGGGATAAGAGCCTCAAAATGCCTTTCCCCAATATGCTGTGATGCAGCCTTAACCCCATTTTGAAATGATTGGGGGAAGTTCAGAATATAAATCCATCAGAAGAGCGTGGGGAGCAAAAGAGATGGCTCAGCAGTTAAGAGCACTGGCTGCTCTTGAAGAAGACCCAGGTTTGACTTCTAGCAGTCACGTGATGGCTTACAACTGTCTATAACTCCAGTTCCAAGGAGCCCTCTTCTGGCCTCTGCAGGCAACAGGCAGACATATAGTGCATGTACATATATTTCAAGCGCATTAAAAACAAAATTTAAAAACAAAGAAAGCCAGGCAGTGGTGGCACACACCTTTGATCCCAGCACTGGGGAGGCAGGGACAGGCAGATCTACAGCCTGGTCTACAGAGGGAGTTCCAGGACAGGCAGGCTCCAAAGCTACAGAGAAACCCTGTCTGGAAAAAACAAAACAAAACAAAAAACAGTGGAGGAATTTCTGAGTTCAAATCCCAGCAACCACATGGTGGCTCACCACCATCTGAAATGAGATCTGGCGCCCCCTTGTAACCTGCAGGCATACATGCAGGCAGAACACTGTCTATGTAATAAATAAATAAATAAACCTTAAAACAAAAAGACTCTTATCTCAAAATAAAAGAATAATGTTTTAATTAATTAATAAAAACAGAGGCGGACTCTGGGGGTGAAGTTCGGTGGGTATAATGTCTCCCTAGCACACCTGAGGCCCTGGGTTTTAATCCCAGTAACACGTAAATTGTGGTGTGTGGTGGAACATAGTAGCAATTCCAGCTCTCAGGGTGGCAATAGGAAGACTGGGAGATAAAGGTCATCGTTTCAGGGGACAGGAGCTCAGTTCCCAGCAGTGGGCATCTCACTACTGCCTGTAATTACAGCTCAAGAGAGTACAACACCTCTTCCAGCCTCTGCCAGCACCCACTGCCAGCACCCACAAACATATATGCATACACACAACAATAAATCCTTCTGTTTGTTTGTCTGAGACAAGGTCTTACTATAACTGCAACCCTGACTGTCCCTGAACTCACTCTGTAGACCAGGCTGGCCTCAAACCCACAATCTGCCTGCCTCTGCCTCCCAAGTGCTAGATCAAAGGCATGAGATGTGGGAAGTCCTTCTGTATATGTGTTGCTTTTATTGGTTAATGAATAAAGCTGCTTTGGCCTGCCGGGAGGGCAGAATAAAGCAAGGCAGGAATTCGAAGCAGAGATAGAGGAGAAAGTAGGCAGAGTCAGGGAGATGCCATGTAGCTGCTGAAGGAGACAGATGCCTGGAAACCTTACCAGTAGGCCATGACCTCGTGATGATGCACAGATTAACAGAGATGGGTTAATTTAAGATATAAGAGCTAGCTAGAAATATGCATATGCTATTGGCCAAACAGTATTGTAATTATTTTGGGTGATTATTTTGGATCTGGGCGGCTGGGGACAAACAAGCAGCCTCCGCTAACAGGCGTGCACCATCATGCCTGCCTTAAGATAAGTCTTTTTTATTTTATTTTTTTAAAGATTTATATATTTATTGTATATACAGAGTTCTGCCTGCAGGCCTAAAGAGGGCACCAGATCTCATTACAGATGGTTGTGAGTCACCATGTAGTTGCTGGGAACTGAACTCAGGATCTCTGAAAGAACAGCCAGCACTCTTAACCTCTGAGCCATCTCTCCCGCCTGTAAATCTTTCTTTAAAAAAAAAGACTTTCTTAAATGGAGTCTACATTCTTACAAGAGAAAACTGACAACAATACTATATCATCCAGTAAGTCAGACGTGGTGCAGGGGGACGAGAGAAGGGCTACCATTAAGCAGAAGAGAAATGGAATCTGACTAAAGGATTGAGGCAATGAAGGAGCCCTGTGGATGCCTCGAGGAGGAGCCATGCAGGCTGGGAGAATTGCAAAGGCCCAGAGCAGGAGTGCATGAGCCCCTAAGACCAGCCTCCCACGTTTCAGGATTAGAGGTGTGCACTGCCACACCTGGCAACCCTCTTTTCTCTATGCTTACTAGCCTCGGATATTTGGTTTCAGCAACAGAAAATAAACTGAGATCCCTTTCTCTGCTGCTCCTAAAGACTCAGGGAAGATTTACTAAGTGGCTATCAATAGGAGTGGGGATTTTACTCCCTGCTCTTTGCCCCACTATAAGATAACCTGGACGGATCTGAAATAAAGGCCCAGGATGCAGTCTGAAATTCAGAGAAGAGTCCTAACCCATGAAAAGAATAAACCAGCTAGGTGGTGGGAGAGCACGCCTTTAATCCCAGCATTCAGGAGGCAGAGGCAGGTGGATTTCTATGTTTGAGGCCAGACTGGTCTATAAAGAGAGTTCCAGGACATCTGGGGCTACACAGAGAAATCCTGTCTCCAAAAAAAGTAAATAAGTAAACCATGCTAGCATAATACTAAGCAAGAGAAGAGGGGGGATGGAAAACACCACAAAAAGGCAGAAACCAATATCCACTTTCCAAACTAACTTCTGAATATTAAAATGGCCTCAGTTCTCCAATCAAAATCCACAGACCAGTGAATTCAGGCAAAAGCCAAAGCCATCTACTTATTGCCTCCAACCAGATATATCTCACCACAAAAGGTAGGCAGAGAAACACACATGCATAAAATTAAAGATAGAATTTTTCACAATAATTATCAGCCATGTTGGTTATGCCACAGTTGGGACTCTTTCTTCACTGATGAGGCAGAGGCAGGTGATGTCCTTCCCACTCAGTATCCACTGCCTCTCTTCTGTCTTTTACTGAGACAGAAACTTAGCATTCCCAGCACTCACTTCTCCAGTGTCCTAATCTGCTTATCTGTCTGTGATAAAATACTGACCAAAACCAACCTGGGGAGAGAAAGGGTTAATGTCAGATCACCTGTCCCCACCAACCTGTATAATGAAAGGAAGTCAGGGTGGGAACTCAAGGCAGCAACTGATGCAGAGGCCGTGGAGGAACACTTCTGCCTTGCTCCCCATGGTTTGCTCAACTTGCTTTCTTATAGAACCCATAACCACCTGCCCAGGTGTAGCACCACCCACAGTGAGCTGGGCCCTCCTACATCAATCACTAATCAAGAAAATGTGCCCCCAGACATGCCCACTGGCCAGTCTGATGGAGTCAACTTCTCAGTTGAAGTTCTACCTTCCCTGATGACTCTAGCTTGTGCCAAACTGACGGAAAGCTAACCAGAACACTCAGCTTCCCTTGCAGCTGCACATCCTTAGGTGACCCAGTTAACCCAAGGTGACATAAAGGGAAGTGTACCAGGGACCTCTGATGAAAGGAATAGGTGCAGGAGGTTTGCCTGCCTTCCACTCCGAGTTGGCATGATTGTGTGAGGATGTGCTGTTTGGAACTGTGGCATCCATCTTAGAGACTGCAGGTGGTGGGGCTGGAGAGAAGGTGCTGGCCGCTCTTCCAGAGGCCCTGAATTCAATTCCCAGCAGCCACATGGTGGCTCGTAACCATCTGTAATGAGCTCTGGTGTCCTAGTATGCAGGCATACATGCAGGCAGAACACTGTATACATAATAAATAACCTTAAAAAAAAAAGGAATTGCAGGTAGTGTCCCCAGTCATGCTAAAGATGACGGAACAGAGAGAGGATAGCAGGGCAGAAGGACACCCATCTCTGCATAGTCTTTGATGGCACCACTACCCCAAGCCCTTCTTGTGAAGTGGGTAAGTATTTCCAGGCTGCTTTCAGTCCACTTCTCTGTTACTTTTTGTGGAATATTTGTTTACACTGTGTGAAGATGTGTCACTATGATTGGTTTAATAAAGAGCTGAAGGGCCAATAGATAGGCAGGAAAGAATAGGCAGGATTTCTGGGAGAGAGAGAATTCTGGGAAGAAGAGAGGAGGTGGAGATGTCGGGAAAACTCGTAACAAGTCGGACATATAGTCCAGAGGAGAGGTAACCGAGCCACATGGTAGAATGTAGATTAATAGAAGCACGCTAACTTGAGTTATAAGAGCTAGTTGGAGACAAGCTTAAGCTAAGGTTTAATTATAATTATAATTAGTACTAAACCTTAGTGTCATTATTTTCGGCCTGGTGGTCCCAACGAGAAAGTACAACTACAGCTATTTATCCTAAAGCATCCTAGAAGATAAGGACTCACACCACGCTCTCCTTGTATATGAACACTTTGTGTGTTCAAAGTCTAGTGATGCATCATCCTCATATGTGGAGCCCCTTGAGTTCCCGCCATGCCCTAGTGATTTCCATGCCCAGACCATGGCAGAAACAGTGCAGAACTTGGGAAATGCAATGCATACATTTAAAGGACAGGCAGGAGGGCAAGCAGACAATACTCTCTGCCGCCCCCCTGCTGGTTTCCCCTGAGAGTAACTGTCTGGCAGTGCCTATGCCTAAGCACCCCCTGGGTGAATGCCTTCAGACACTCAGGAAGACAGAGGGATATCCCAAAGGCTGAAGCTCCAACAAAACTGTAAGAGCAGGGCTTGGAGAGATGGCTCAGTGGTTAAGTGCACTGGTTGCTCTTCCAGAAGACCCAGGTTAGATTCCCAGCACCCATATGGCAGCTCACAACTGCCGGTAGCTCCAGTTCCAGGGGATCTATCCAGTGATCCAGTGTCCTCTTCCAACCTCTATGGGCACACCTCCACTTAGACATGCCCACATACACATGGCATTTAAAAACTGCGAGCACAGACACCCCAGCTGCATTGGGACACTGAGAACTTGACTTCGTGGGCAGGGCTGAAAGCATCCTAGGAATGCAGAAACTTCGACAGTTTCTTAAGACCGCCATGTTACAGGACTTGGGCGTCAATGAGCCAATCCAGTTAGACCCAAGGGTCCCCCATGAAGTTGGACACTCCCAACACAAGAGTGAAGATGTTCATTGAGTGGACAGGGCCTCCTTCCCCCATCTGCTTAAACTCCTTCCACAAAGCTAAGATCAATCCAACCCCCTTGCCATCCCAGGCCCTATACAGGTTCCAGGAACTTTTCCTAGCCCTCAGGAGTTTCTCAGGGGATACAGGTGTTGGCAAGGAAATGCCGTCTAGTGGTGACGGCATGGGCTTGGCACCACCTTGACTTACGGTGGATTCCTTATTGTGTATGGAAGTCTTATGGAGCGCCTAGGCTACCACCTTGAGTAGTACATCACAGATATGAGTGAATTCAAATGGCCGCTCTACTCGGTAACATGGAACACAAAGCCCTAATTAAAGAGGCACATGTTAAACGACCATAAGGACATTCTTAGAAGAAGACATCATTCAGGAGCCCTTCATAGCTGTGGGGACAAGCTATTGCTTGTTAATCTGAATCCCACTCTTGTGACTCCCAGCATCCTGACTAAGCACCCCCTAATGGAAAAGCAGAGGTGCAAATGACAGGCGTGGATGACTAAACCAGGCCACAAGAACAGGGTCTTGGAGTTGGCCATGGCCAGAGCAGCCCATGAGAGTGAACGTTGGCCCATTTGTCTACAGGGTCTCACCCTTCTCAGCACTGACTTTGCCCAGTTGTCTGCTGGAGCCAGCCCACCTCCTAAACCAAGAAATGTATTAGCACCAACCTAGGTCTCGGCCTCCCCCATGGCTCAGGGGACTGAACAGCTTCAAAGACAGTTGCTGCACCAGCTTGGTGCAACCAGCAAGCACGCGGTGGCAGCATGAACAAAACACCAAGCAGGGCCCCGCAGACTGTGGTCCGCCCAGGAAAAACGACACTAATAGGGAAAAGAAGACAGGGCTGGACTCCACCTTTACCAGATTCCCGCCAAGAGCCCTGATTGGCACCTGTCAGCACTTGAGGGCCGTTGGTCCCAGAGTTCATCCCCAGCAGAGTCAGCCCCTCCCCTGGTCAACTGAAATGGGTGATTCTGCAAAGGATCAGAAGGCCTAGGGGTTCCATTACCTCAGTTTCCCTAGTGTTCATGAGAAGGTTCACTGAAGATGTGCTGGAAGGGAGGGGGGACAATGGGGTGGGTGGGTGCCCAGACTCTGCAGCCAAGCTCTTGAAGCAAATCTAGGAAAACTGGAGTGGACTGAGGAGGGCCAAGGCTTCCGGGGACTCTGTTTCATGGGTTCACAAGTCACATAAGGCCCCACAGTGAGTTTAATGCTCTGTTGTTACTATCTTAAACATTTAATGTTTTTCTTTCTTTTTTTGAGACAGGATTTTCCTGTGTAGCCCTCATTGTCCTGGAACTCATTTTGTAGACCAGGTTGGCCTCAAACTCAGAGATTCTGCCTCTGCCTCCCAAGTGCTGGGATTAAAGGTGTGCACCACTACGCCCAGCGGCAAAACATTTTAATTTTTAAAACAAATGACCTCAGAAATTATACAGTCCATCATGTCTGGGGGAGGACCTTTTTCTTTGTTTAAGATATGATCTCAGTTAACCCAGACTGATATGATTTGCCTGCCTCCACCTCCCGAGGGCTGGGATTGCAGAGCGTGGGGTTTAAAATAGTAATGCCACCACAACCGGTTTACGTGGTGCTGGAGAGCTAACCCTGAATGTCTGTGTTCACTAGACGCTCTACCAACTGAGCCAGATTCCTAGCCCTAATGGGAGGGACTTTAAACATAAGAGGCCATCCTGCCTGGAGGTCAGCATTAGAGGCTGTGGTGGCAGTGAACCCCTTACTACTATCTCAGTCACGCATTTCTGGGAATGGCGAAGAATGTGGCCAGGCCTCCACCTGGGCTTGACAGACGGAATTCGTGTCTCTAAGACAAAAGAGGCGGAGTCCAAGACTGACCTCAACAGGTGGCAGGTAGAGTCAGGGAGAGAGCAGCCGCTAGCCCTGGGATCCTGGGTGGTCTCCTCTGACTGCCGCAGGGGTAAAATGAGTGTACAACTGATAGTCACCATGAGCTGGCAGTGCCTCTGGATAGGAGCCTGCAGAGCAGAGAGGCTGCTGAAGACAAAGGGAGGGAGGAAGTGGCGGTAAGGCCTAGAGCCAGGAGGCTCTTTAGAATTCCAGCCAGCAGGGCGGGCCCAGGCAAGCTCTGGCCTCTGGTCTCTAGCCAGTGGGTAATTCAGAAACTCCTCCAGATTGCCGCTGGGGCCTGCTTGCCTTGCTCCTCCTAGCTCAAGCCAGCTCAAGGCCTGCAGCCACAACGGACCCACCTTCCAGCTGTGTCCCCTGTATTCACAGCTGGTCCAGGGTCTGTTGGTGCCGGAAAACTGAGCTGGTGGGAGGGGAGTAGGCCTGGGGAGGATCCAGGCTCCACAGAAAAGGGGGAGAAAGGGCCCCACCCTGTGTGTGCTGGGGTGAGGACAGTGGAGACAGCCTCCAGACCTGTCTTCAGTCCAGCCTGGATTCTCGAAAGCCAGACAGAAGAAAACCCGCCCTCCCTGGCAAGAACAAGCTAGACAGCAGCCAGGGCCTCAGGCGGCGGCACCTACTCTGCAACACCCACCTTCTGTCCAGAAGGCTGGGAACCTGGCCTTAAGTTCCTCCCTTAGCATCTCCCAAGTCGGCCAGTTCATCCCCTCCCTGCAAAGATGCCAGTTCTCCCAGAGCTCGGAAGAAATCGATACAGGCTCCTCGTCCTCACTCTGGTGAAGAGGTCTGTGGCCAGCCTGAGTTGGGGTGGGGGCGGGACAGGGCTAGATTTGGAGGGAAACAGGCAGAGAAACTGAGGCCCAGAAATGTTACATGGGGTCAACAGCTAAACAGGCAACTGCCCCCAGGATATGGCAGGTTCCAGGCGTGGTACTTAGCAGTCACAGGACTTGGACAAGCTACAACTTCCTCACCGCCAAGGGGAACGGTTCCAACGTAGGTCACCATATCCTGCCTGGCTCTCCAGAAAACCAAAGGAACAAGGCTTTGGACTCTCAACTATGTCACCAGACCGTGAGCAACCCAAGGCCTCAGCCTGCTCTTTACTGGGGCCTGCAATGGCTTTGTTATTTAAGCTTTGAAGGGAGGCTGCAGGAACCCTAATCAGGACTACAGGGGTGCGTGGAGTGTCCACACCAGGGTGTCCCCCAGACCATCTGCTCCCAGAACTATAGCCTGGAAGGGATACAGGCCCCTCCACTTGCTTATCCAAAGATCACTGAGCCATCTTGCTCCCCACTAAGAAGATGCAACCCAGCTTGAGGTGGGACAGTGAGAGAGGTGCAGGGCAAGCTCCTAAAGCTCCTAGCTCCTTCTCTCTAGCAGTTGGCTAATGCTGCTGTCTTCCCCTGGCCTGGAAAACTGCCTTTCTCCATCTGATCCGGTGAGGTGGGAGCAAGCGGAGGGAAGTTGATCTTACCCGAATGCCTCACTCACATCAGTCCAAATATAACCTTTAAAAAAAGTGAAAGAAAAGTGAACGTTGTAGGCGTTGAAAGTGAGTGATGCTCTTGCAGAGGACCTGAGTTAGGATCCCGGCATCTACATAGGGCAGCTCACAACTACCTGTAACTCCAGCTCCAGGGGATCTGACGCCCTTTTCTGGATTCCACAGGCACCTGCACTCATGTGCACATAACCACATGAGACACACACACAAACAGGTAATTTAATATAAAATGAGCCAGGTGTGGTGGTGCACACCTTTAACCACAGCACCGGGGAGGCAGAGGCAAGGCTTTAGGGAAATGCCTCAACAGGTTGACAGGGAGCCAGATTGCTGCAAATGTGGGAGAAACTGGAGCTGTTCCCAGACTACCCCTGTGCCCTAAGCTCCCATATAGAAGGCTCAACATCTCCTCTGAAGGACTGTTGGCCCAACCCATGCATGCCATGTAAAGCACCTCTGGGAAGTATCTGAACTCACCCCAGCCAGGCCCTTTGGCCACTCAGAAACCATCACTTTCCACATGGAGACACAGAACCCAGGGTGGGCAGGGCACGTGGAGAGGAACTTCTGGACGTCCCCTGAGTGTTCTAGCGACATGTCCTAGCTAGGCTGCTTTCCATCGCAGACGGGCTAAAGATGCGGCTCCCAGGCCTTCCTGCAAACTTCATGGAGTACAGAATAAGAGGCCTCCCATGGTCCCACACAGCCATCCCACCCTCCTCCACAGCCGGCCTGGGCAGAGCAGGCCCAAGGGAAGGTAGGATCAGACATGTCCCGGGAACATTTAGAAACATCTCCAGCAGTGGGGCAGAGTGGTTTCATGACAGTTTAACAATTTAAATAAAACGATGGGACTCTAACTTCATATGATGCTTTTCTCCTTCATCTTTCGAGCAATTTCTTCGAATTCCTTTAAGAAAGAAGCAGCCTATTAATGACAGAAATTAGAATAAAACACTGAGTCTCCACCATACATGCTGGGAGACACTTTGCCCCAAGTGTCTTCTCATCTGGGCCTAACTGACCACCACATCAACACATTACATTAAAATGCACTACTCAGAAGGACAAGCTGGTAGTTGCCCTCTGAGTCTAGCAACGTGCCTGGTCGGGCCAGCTCTCCTGCTTTAGCAGGTTCAGATGGGGACAGTCTTCCTCCAGGAGCTCTCTCTTTTATGATTTTTTAAAAATGTTGCAAGATCCCCAGTGGCAGTAGACAGCAGAAATGCTGTAGGTCCCAAATGGTGGTAGTGGGCCATGTAGCGGCAGACAGCGGGCCCTGGGAGCAGCCAGTCCCAGGCAGAGATAGCTGCCGGTCTCAGAGCGGTGGCCTTGTCCCAGAGCGGTGGCCCGAGCGGTAGTAGCGGGCCATTTGGCGGCAGGCAAAAGGCTCTGGGAGCAGCCAGTCCCAGGCAGAGACAGCTGCTGGTTCCCGAGCAGTGGCTGGTC
>LOJH01065604.1:0-10446 GCA_001685095.1 Ellobius talpinus | reverse complement strand
CAGGGCAGGGAACCCTGACTGCTCTTTGGACTGGAAAGGAAGGGGGAGGGGAAAGGGGGGAGGGGGAGGAAAATAGGAGGAGGGGAGGAGGTGGACTTTTTTTAATAATAATAAAGATAATGAGAAAAAGGGACAGAAGAAGTTACTAGGCTATATAAGAAATTACTAGGCAGGCTGAGGCTGCAGTTCAGCTGGTGGAATGCTTGCGTAACATGCATAAAGTCCTGTGTTCAATCCCCTTCACTGCACACAGCAGGTATGCTGGTGCCCACCTATAATTTCAAAAGTTTGGAAGTGGAGAGAGAAGGATCCATTTATCCTCAGGTATACAGAGAGTCCAAGGCCAACCTTGAGTAGATACCTGGTCTTAAACACACACAAACAAGCTAAAGTTAGGGCTTGTTTGCTTGTTTTTGTTTTGCTCTGCATTTAGAATAAATACTTTAAACCCTGAAAAAAATCAGTGATTATACCAAGAATTTATGGTATAATTATACACTTTAGCCCCTAAGTAGAGAGAAATGCTCTAAAGTATCTATTGGCTCAATGATTACATAGCTAAAAATATCTATTGTCAACATTTGGCACTTGCATATGATCTGACATGAAGAACACAAGATAACCCTGGTGCTAAACTTGGTTGTTAGTGAATTTTACTAAATTTATGATTCATATTATAGTTTCATGGTATGTACAGCCTGAGATGCTGTACAATGTTTAACCAAACAGGGTTCACATGGGAAGGCCATAGGCTAGCAGGATAATACAAAAAAAAGTGAACAAATAAATTGCCCTTACCATTTAAGATCTTAGGCATGTACCTATCCTTGAAAGTATTCTAGATCATGAATAAATTCTGCTGCTGAGATAGTAAGGTCTTTCTGATCAAATCCTACTGGGAACTAAGCAGGTCCTAGAGTTAACCTAATATTTTCTCAGTCTTAATCACATTATCCTCTCTTGAAACTTCTGTCTGTCTTTAATAGCCAAGCTTAGATGTATTCAGGCACACATAATTCCTTCTTAAACCCTTTTATCTGTATCTTTCCATATCTCAGATCCAGCTAATTGACAGTGGGATGTTTCTTTTTTTTCTTTTTTAAAAAAATATTTATTTATTATGTATACAACATTCTGTCTGCGTGTATGCCTACAGGCCAGAAGAGGGCACCAGACCCCCATTACAGATGGTTGTGAGCCACCATGTGGTTGCTAGGAATTGAACTCAAGACCTTTGGAAGAGCAGGCAATGATCTTAACCTCTGAGACATCTCTCCAGCTCCAGGATGCTTCTTTTATGGGAAGAAGACATTTGATTTTTACTCTTTTCCTTATTCGGTGTTTCTGTTAATCATCTTGGGGGAAAGCATCTGTGTTGACTCACCATTTCTTTCTCTCTTCCCTCTCAATAATCCATCTGCTGAACTTCAGCGTTTGTGTACTTAGCCTGAGAGACAGGAAGTTAACTTCATGTTTACTTGGGCCAGTAGTTCCTTCCATTTTGCTTTTTTATTTCTCAAGAATTTCACTAGTGTTTTGGAATAGTGATATTGCAAGAAGCTCTGCATTTATGTTAAAAATGTTGTATCCAAATTCAAACTCATTGTTTTAATTATTCAGTTTAATTTACTAATTATTCTTTAAAACTTATCTTCAAAAATACTTAGGTTATATGATAGTGCAATTTCTGTTCTTCAAATTGAAGCTTAATGTCATGAGGGCAGAAGTCATGTTTCTTTTGCAGGCTTGGTACTCACAAAGCACTTGCTCAATTATAATGCCTAATGTATGGTCAATCATTACTATTAAGTTCATATAACTACTATCCTTTTTAAATGAAGACTCAGAAACTTAATGAACATATTTTATCTCATTTATTGAGTCCTTAATATCACTGAAAAGCTTATACTAGAAATTCACATATTTTCTTTGTTTAAAGAGCTCTATAATTTCATACTACTTCAGTCCATGCACACTGACACATGTACATACCTTGCTTCTAATTGTATTATAATTACTGATTATAGACAAGAGTGTTATTTATATCTGAGGATTATAATTAGATGTGAAACTATTATGGGAAACTTGACACTGGTGATGTGAGCAATTGCTATAAAGCTATAAGTGTGTACCATTTAATTTTATGATTATTTGTACCATATGGAAGAGCAAGTTGCCAATGAGCAAACCAGGAGGGTGTTGTGAATCTGCTATCCATGTCCTTTTAATAATGTTGTGCCTTGCTATGCCAAAAGCACAGATTGCTTGAGTTTCAAGGATGGAGGCCTTGGGGGCAGACCTGGGTTCAGGATGAGTGTTTGTAATAATGCAAGAAGGATGAACTGCTGGCAGACAAGTTATCTGTTTCTAGCTTGAATGAGAGAAAAAATATATACGTGGTGGTAAAGGTCATTAAGAGCTATTCTGCAACAATTATAGTTTTCTAATAGCAACTATTAGTATTGATGTATAAATGATTAGAAAAACATTGGGAATGAATGATAGAAGTAGCAGAAGTAGCAATGTGTGTGTTCTGTGTTGGAGCCTCTGTCATAACATGTGAGACATCCTCACATGCCTATATCATCTATATGAGACTGTTCCTCCTAAGGACAGTATCAGGCTCTGCTTACATACTGTGTGGTGGAGAAGTACTTAAGATCTGAAATCTGCCTGCAGGACTCACACTCTTAGCTGCCAGGTCATTCTCAGAGACTGAGGATCCTCAGGGGCTGGAGTTTAAGTCTTCTGCCTCTTCCCTTTCCCATGGTGTAAATAAATAAACCATGAAAAATATCTTCGCAGCTCCTATTATTTATGCTCAGGAAGGGAAGTTAAACCATCTCAACTCTGGCTGTTGCCATCTTTTACACCTGGATCCTTACTCTTTTCTTTAAAAAAAAGGTGCTATCACTCCTTCAGTCTCACTTTATTTGTTTACAAACACAAAGAAATAAGCTTAGGGTTGCATTGAAAAAGCATAATTCCATAAGGACTTTCCAACTTCACCTCATGAAAGAACAGCCTGTGTTTTCTCTTTGCACATGGACAATTCATCTCACATTTTGGCCTGTAGTGTCCAAGTCACTTCTCCCTTTAAGATGTTCATCCATTAATCTATTGTCCTGTTTCTTGTTATGGTTTCTTTGGGGAAGTTTTTGTGATTGATATAACTTAACAGCAGACATCTGTACACAATTAACCTGTACATTTTCATGAGTTTGGTATATATACAGCCATAAAGCCATCATCACAATTTGAAGTATCCCGTGTTTATCATCATGTCTATCAAGAGGCGTAGTACACCTCTTATTTGTTGATTTTTGCGATTACTTCTGCAAAACAGCATGAATGCTATCATTGTAAACATACCTTAAGTGTACAATATAATATCTTTAAAGGTATTCTCTGGGGTACATGCAAATTAATTAGAACTGGTCCATGCTAGTTACTTTCTGGAGTCTTCCATTCTATTCTTTTCTTCTGTGCTTCTTCATTTTTTTTAAATCTCCCATGAATTGAATCACACAAATGACACAATCCTGCATGTGGAGCTCTGAAAAGTCTATACACATAAAAACAAATACAATAAACAAACAAACAAACAAACAAATCTAAAAACTTTAGAAGAGTGAGTTAACTAAGTTGCAGAATACAAAGTATAAGGAAAACCCCATTTTGTTTCTAACTAATAACAGCTATCTAAAACAAACATTTTTTAAGAATCAGTTTTTTGATTGCTTCAAAAGAAACCAAACACATAGGAGTGCAGTTGGATAAAACTTACATGAAAACTTGCCAAATAATCACAGAAGATATAGGAGGTACAAGTAACTGGAAAGACATCCCATGTTCATGGATTGAAAAACTGTAAAAATGATTACATTTCCTAAACTACAGATTCAATGTTAATAATGATTAAAAATGATTTTTAAGAATAACTGTAATAATATCTACTATAATTCTTATAATTAATATGGCATTGCAGATGAAGATATGCCTCAGTGTCTAACAGCAGAGGCTGCTCTTTCAGGGGACTGGGGTTTTAATTTTTAGCAACCACATGGCAGATCATATCCATCTGTAGTAGTTGTAGTTCTAGAGGACAAAAATGCCATTTTTTTACCTCTGGAAACATTTTATGTATGACGTGTATACAATACATACATATAGGCAAAACGCCCAAATATATAAAAAATAAATAAATATTTAAAAACTATGACATTGACATAAAGCCTGACATACAGACTAATGAAACAGAATGTAGCATGCAAAATAAAAACATGTAGTAGGCAAAATAAAATCATACATATTCTATGGTCAATGGACATTTCACAAGACCGTCATGAATATGGACTGGAGGAAGGTAGTTTCCTCAACCTATGGTGTAGGAACTAAGGATGCAGAAGCATAAAATCCACAAACATAATTAATACCTCACTAAAACACTGCATTTGTGTAGTGTGAAGGATTAATGCATCACTCAGTACCCATGAAAACATGGCCTTTAACAGAATGGACTCTGACCACATGTAAACATGCTTGGTTCCACTAGCTCCTCCATTTTTCAGATTGTAAGTGATTTCCTCAGTTAGACTCTCTGTTTTTTTCTCATTTTATTCACAAACTTTGATATTTTCTAGGGGATAAGTGCACCATATTAGTTGAGAAAGTAAATAATTGACTGAAAACCATAATACAAGGCAGCGATTCCTTTTAATTTTCCCAGTTTAGCAACTAAAATTGTGTTTATTAATTTACTGACTTCTTTTAACTTCCTAACACTAGGATGTGAAATCCATGAAACAGGAACTTGTCTGACTTTTTCAGCCTTTCACCCTGAAAAGTTGTGGATGCTTAATAAATACAAAATCTAGAAATGTGTTGATAGTCTTGCAGAATGTAAAAAAAGAAAAAGAAAAAGAAAAACAGTTGGTAATGTAATGAATGGGGAAGGTGTAGGAGAACAACGTGGAAATAACATTAGAAGAAAAGAAGGACAAAAATCTCATTCTTGGACAAGCAATTGCAGCTACAAGTTTTTATTAAGTATGCAGGAGTGGGTCTACAGTCATATAATTATTTCATGTGTGAATGCATTGGTGTGTGTGTACACTCTTGAATAGTGGTATTATCATGTATTATACTGTGTGTGTAAGGGAACTACTATACCAAACTGTGCCTGGGTATTTATGTCTGCATAAATAAATGCAAATTAATGCTAATTAGTTCTTGATGCCAAGATAAGGGAGAAGGAATACAGAAAATATTGAGGAATTGGTTCTACTATGTGCAAGCAAAAACAGGGAGAATGTGCCTATGGATGATTTTATTTTCACATACATATTCTAAAATTATGGTTTATGAGGGGCAGTCAAATTATAAAAAATTATTACACATTTTTTGAGGAATAATAGGAATAGTTAAGTGAATCACAGGTTCATATACCATCTATTTATGAAGTTGTTCCTCAGACCACATACAGAGCTTTTAACTCTTTTATAGCTCAGGAGTTGGTAGAATAAGTATGAGTCATTATCAGCAGAAGATTTTGCAGTCAACACATTTTGTATTTATTTCTTAAAGATAATGGCCGAGTAGAGAAAAAAACTGTGCAGTGTTGCACTTGATACAATGCGAAATTATAATTTTACAACATCAAGATTTTGTTCCTATTTTATATATTATAACGTTGGTGACAATATCTCAAATGATAAGGAAAATGCTAAACGCCGTTAGTTCAGTCAATTAGAAGCAATTGGTTTCCACGGGTACTATTGAAAATTATTGCTAGGATTACTCACCTCCCTTCATTCATTTTATACTATTGATTTAAGTTAGAAAATTTGTCTTTTCCACTTTGCAGTAAGAATACTGTACCTCAGGGAACTGAATTGCTCAATGCCCTTCCCGTCTCTGACTTTCAATAGCTGGATAAACTTAGATAACAGTCCATCACTCAAGAGACATACAAATTGAGTGCTTTCCTTCTTGCTTGTTATGAGTCTTAACTGTAAACTCAATGGTATCTAGAGTCATCTGGGAAATGGGCATGTCTACAGGGGACTATCTTGACTTCTTTAATTGGGCAGGAGACAATTGTCAATTTTGGGTGGTGCCATTCTCTGGCTGGGCTCTTGAACTGTTTGTATGCAGAAAGGAAATTGAAGAGCAGAATGTGTTTATTGGTCTCCTCTGACTTCCAGTCTTGTAGGACGAGATGCTTCAGTGTCCTGTTCCCTTAACTTCCCTTCCATATTAACAACATCCTAAAATTTGATAAATAAACCCTTCTTTCCTTGAGTTGCTCTCATCAGGAGGTTTTTCACAGCAGAGAAAAATAGCAACACATCATATTTGCATCCTGAAAAGCTTAGTCTCCTAATAGACAACCTTTTCCCTTTCTGAACTGTCTAGCAGTTGTATTCTTCTGACTTCTACTTACGGGAATTACTTGTACCATCTTTGTGCCAATTAAGCTGACTCTGTGTGTGACCGTTTTTCTGTGATCACTGCACCAACTTTGAACTGAAATGGACTGTCACCTTTAGCACAATGTCCTGTAATTTGTCTCTCCAGCTTCCTTGCTGTTGTTTGTAGAATGGACTCTATCTAAAGAATAAGTCTTGGAGGAAAGATACAGGCTCCAAAATATACCATATTCTTCACAATTCACTTTTATTGACCTACCTTTTAAGTGACTTAGCTTTGTCTCCTCCCATTCCAATCCCTTCTCAGCACACTTTCTCAATGAACACATCTCTACTTTTCTGCACAAAAGGTATACTTCAGATATAGTGCTTCCAGAATTATGATGCTGTTTAGGCCTGTGATCTGTTTCCTCTTTGCTTTATAGAATAGTCCTTTTCTATCCACTACATCTGCAGTTACTGGAGATTTCTAATTCCTCAGTAGATAAATGTTGTACTAAGCCTGTTGTCTATGACTTCATCACACCATTTTATAAAGTACTATTAGCTACCTTTATGCATGTTTCAGAACATACAGACAAACATTAGATGTCTTGGTGGCTTAGACATGGAGAAATTTTGCAAATTCAAGTTGTTATCAGTAGAGGATATCTGATAAATTACATAATCTCCAAGAGCATGGACATTTCAACAATGTGTAGAGAGACTCAAATAAAACTCAAAATAAACATTGATCATTTCTCACATTCCTTTTCCTTGGATTGCATCTCAAATCCAAAGTATTAGTTTTGATTTTCATGTATAAACATCTGACCTTATTTTATATATCAGAGAGTGGTTGTACAATACCAGATAGAGTTGTAACAATGATATATAAAACCAAACCTCGTGGGGGGGGGCTGTACATGCAATACACATCATGATCATGCCTGACACTTATTTCATAGGCTACCTCACATTTCCCACATCAATGTGATGGCTGAAAAAGATTAGTGCATCTTGTATATACTTGTGTTTATTTTCCTTTATTCTTTTACCAGTTAATCTGAGTGGCACATTTCAGAAACTGATATTATTTTCCCTTGATCATGATGCAACATTTACTTCCCATTCACATGAATGATTTGGGAATAACATTTAACTTTGCTGTCTTTCACCTTCTCCTACCTTATCATTAATGTCATGGAATCTATTGTTAGATCTCTCTCTCTCTCTGTGTGTGTCTGTCTGTTCTGTCTCTCTCAGTATCAGTCTCTCTCTTCTGTTGCAACTACTAAAGCCTTCGGTATCAATCAAACCAGACAATTTGGAGGTGACCCAGAGTGCTGGCATGATTCACTATGAGTAATACTCCACGATGCTGCATCTACTTGCTAGACCCACATTAGCCATGACCCTTCAGTCCAACTCACTGTAGATAGAGGGAAGCAATCAAGCATGCTCCAAACACATCTACTCCTCAACTGATTGTTAATAATGATGCTGAGAGAAAATAGATTTCAAATTTCACACCAATAAATACCAAGGTCAAGAGCAAGTTTCTTTAATCTAAGAGGGAATATGAAGGCCAGGCTGCCTTTACTTTAGGAGCTCTGTTACATTGGTATCATTTCCCTCAATCTACAAGACAAATAAACATTACAAAAAGAACTGAGCGAGGGTCAGCAGTTTTATATACTTATGTGCTTATGAAAGTATATGGTTATATGTGGTATTCAAGGAGCTAGTTTTACCTCTCCTTCACACTGGAGTTCACATCTATGAAGAATTGCAGTATGCAGTCATTTTTAAAGACTCTGTGATGTTTTGTTTGAGGTACAACATGGTTAAATGGTTTGCCTAAAGCCTCACAGAGCACCAGCACAATGAGAACATTCCATCACAAAAGGAAAGCAAGCTTTTGATGCTAGACCAAATAAAGTGTCTGATCTTACCTCTGTACTTCCTAATACGAGTGCTCATAAGCACAGTTTTGTGGCCTCCGTAAGCTTCAGATAATTATTTGTATAAAGTAGACTTGAAATACCTACCTCATCCTGTAGAACCGAGAATGAAATAATGTGAATCAAAGATGTGAAACAGTACAGTCATTACAACGTGGCTGGCAAATAAGCTCTGTGATGATTGGCAGTTGGTATACTCCACCTTTGCTGTGCCCAGGTAATGGTGATTGATAGCCTATGCATTACATTCTTTGAAACAGTGTTTCTGCAGCCGTACCTCCCAGGCTTTCAGTGTCCCTGTGTACAATGTCCAGTGTCAGACTCTCTCAGAGTGCCACATCTTGTTTTCTCTGACAGAGATACCTGGGACCCCTCTCTTCCTTACAGATGTCCTTAGCATCAGAATGAAGTAATCTCTAGAAACACATTCTTTGGAAGCACAGGCTGAAGACTAGGGAAGCAGATAGTGTGATTTGCTATTGTTAGGTTGGTTTGTGTATAGTGAGAACATATGTTACCAAATGCATGAATTTCTTTATTTCCTAAAAAAGGGAAAGTTTAGCCAGCCCAACTTAACACTTGTGAACAGAAACTCTCAGCCCCTAAAGCAGGATTCCCATTTATCAAGCCCCTGACCCTGAGCATACAACATGTTAGAAGATATTCACACCTCTTAGGCACAGAATCAGCTCTGAGCCCACTGGAACCCATCCATCTGTCCTTACAATACCCTCTCCGAATCTCTCAAAATTTAATTGATTTTATTTATCATGTGTGTGTATGTGTGTGCGTGTGTGTGTGTGTATTTTGCAGGGGTGCATGTGTGTAGGTCAGAGGAAAACTTGTGTAAGTGAGTTCTATCCTTCCAACATGTGTGTCCTGGGAACTGAACTCTGGATGTCAGGCCTTATACAAATATATTTACCTACTGAGACATTTCACTGCCCACAAGCTATCAAACTTAGAACCTCACATACTTCCATTTAAACAAACAAACAAAGCCATATTTTCCTTTCTTTTCATAGCTTAGATGAGTGATCATCAAGAGCTGTGGCAAGGTGCAAAAACTGTAAACTAAGTCATTTCAAACATGGAAGCAAACTCCTGTCCCCATTTTTTTAAGATCAAAGAGGATTTATCTTTGTTAGTCTAATGGAGAGGTATCCACTTGGAGAAGGGAGTCTTATCTACTGTAAAAAAAAGATTAAAATATTCACTAAAAAGAGTGAAAACAGAGGTTGAGTTTAATTATGAAAGAAGTTTGCAACTCGCCTTCCTATTGAGAAAGCAAGTTCAGCTTCAAAAACTGGAGATTCATCGGTGCAACTGAAATAACATGAAGCAAATGAGTGATGATCTGGACGAGGGTGATGGACTCTTGATAGGGTTTTGAGGAAGACAGTCACAGCTTTGAGCTCCCACACAGGCTCATGTATTTGCTGGATTGATGTTAGTCAGTTTGACAGTGGCTGAAACTCAGTGGCTTCTTGACAACACAAACCTATGGAGGTCTTCCTCTGAATCACTTCTAACTCCACAGGTACATGAGAAGTCTTTCCTGGGAGCCTCAAAAAGAACTAGGAAGCATTGCCACACTTTGACAAGGTGGTAGCAAGATAAGAACCAAACAAATCACAAACATAAGAACACAAAAACTGTTCTTTGTTACACACGACTCTGCCTCCCCCAAGCCTGCCCTATTGTCTGCAAAGTCCTTGGCACAGGAACAGTCCCTGCTCCTGCACTAAGGCTATCCATCCAGAGGGGTGAGTGTCTGCTGGCCAGGCAAGCCATAAGGTCCCCAAAAGGGAGTGCAGGGCACCTTCAGCTTCTGCTGCAGGGTTGTCTGTGTTCCACTCGACCCTGCCCTTCCCCCATGTTCGCCCTTTTGTTTGTGGGGTCCATGAACTACCAGGAGACCCTGTTTCTGTGCTTAGGAGATCCATCCAGACAGGAACAGTTTCTGCTCCTGCACTGAGGAGATCCACCCAGAGAGTTAGTCACAGCAAAGATTTGAGCAAGACACCAAGACTCTCCTGGCTCCATTTGAAGGAAGAGATGGGCAGGCACCA
>LOJH01065602.1:0-10446 GCA_001685095.1 Ellobius talpinus | reverse complement strand
TATAGATCTAATCTGCATGGGAAGTAGAAAAAGACAAGATCTCCTGAGTAAATTCGGAGCATGGGGACTTTGGGGGAAGGTTGAAGGGGAGAGGAGAGGCAGGGAGGGAGGAGAGCAGAGAAAAATGTAGAGCTCAATAAAAATCAATAAAAAACATGTTACCCATTTTTTATTAATATTATTATGAAATAATTTCCTTTTGCTCATGAATAAAAATGACTTAGTTTATAACTCCCTCCAGGGTCAGCTCATTAAAGTTATGATTCCTCTGAAAGATGCTCAGAGGTTTGAGTACAGCAGGGATGTGGAAGGGCATGCCCTTTCCAGGGTGGACAAACTGGTGATAAATGGCCAAAGGCTCCACTATATCCCACCATCTTAATCCTCATCTCATGATCCATGTTGTTGCTCTATAAGCACAACTGANTTTTTTTTTTTTTTACAAAAGTAACAGCAGAGCAATGTTAAAACGTTGTGAGTGGACTGGGGGAGAAAGCTTAGGTGGAAAAGACCTCCCCTCGGAAGCATCAGGACCCCTTCAGCTATCCCGGGTTCACAGTGAGGAAGTTACTTTTGCTTGGACCTGATCACATTACATCAGAGCTTGGGACAGACATAGATTCCCAAGGGGAAAATGTTTATCCTTTGATAAACTGGAAAGAAATATTCTACTGCAGCCACAATGTTTTTTTCCTACTCAGTGAGTCCAGACTCCTTTTCTCCTCTCATGGTTTTTCCACCCATTTCCCCCAGTTACACTTAGACGGCAGCAGAGAATAGCTCCAGATGTTTGGCCACTTGGCAGCTGCTTCAAAGTGGGGCCTTAAAAAAAACTTTCTTTTCATTTATTCTTTGTGGAGTTCATACCATGCATCTCCTTCCGATTCATCCCTGTTCCTTCCCTCTGTCCGTACACCTCCTACCACATAAAATAAATTTAAGAGAGAAAAAAAGAAAAAATCTAGTCCTGGAAGCTGTAATGGACCCAGTGAGTCATGCATTAAACCCTTTGTGTGTGAATCTTTACTTGCAAGTGTTCATTGCAAAGAGTCATTGGTCTGGTTTGAGGCCTCTGTTTCTGTTACACTATTGCTGGTGGGCCCTCACTGGATCTCCTCTGGTTGCCTTGTTGTTGCCCTGTGTTGCAGAGGGTCTGCAGGAGCAGCTAAATGGGGCTTTTATTTCTGTGTTATTCTTTTAGTGTCCTGATTGACATCTGGGGTTATCCTAGGGATCATGTTGGGCTGACTTCCTAGGGCTTCCTGTGAAATCTGAATGCCAGGCAGTTTGGGTCCTGGAGGTTTTTGAAGGTGGGTACATCTCCCATACACCTCATAGACCTGGGGCAGCTGCTGTGGAAGTGGCCAGCACAAGACTGCTGCTTTCTCAGAAAGCTATTCAGTTCTGAATATTGAATTGAATCCTTGTTATCATACCTTTCTTCTTCATACTTGAATGCAAAAGTTTTATGGTTTTCATTTATATTACTCAGCTGTGCCAGGGAAGGAGGTGCCCTTAGCAATGAATCTTCTAGCTCACATCCCTCATTTTGAAAAGCTGCAGCCCAGAGAGGGGGCAGGTGTTGCCTGAGCTCAGAGATAGCTTGTTGGTACCAGGCCTAGGACAAAAGCTTGGGCCTTCTATGCACTGGGGAAAGAAGTATTTCTTCCACCTCCTTTAAAAAGTTCTTTAGTGAATCCATTAAAAAACAGAAAGCAAAACAAAACAACAAAACAAGGCAGCCTATGCTTAAGTAGCCTATTGATGGCCACAGAATCGAGGACATCACATGTCTGTCATCATCACGACCAATTATTGACAACCCTGTCAACACCTTTATCTTCATTTTACAGGTGAGGAAAACTGATGTTTCCTTTAGTTGCCCAGCCTGATGTATTAGTGTTCTATGGCTTAGATAACACACTTACTAATAAACGATTTTGTAGCTCGGAAGTCCAGAATGCAACTGATCAGGCTCACATCACAGTGTGGACCCACTGTGTTCCATTTAGGGAGGCTGTTGACACCTCGAATCCTGTCCCACCAGGGGTTGGCTCTTGTTTCCTAGCTTCCTAAGGCTGTCAAATTCCTTGGCTTGTGGCTGCTGCTTCTTCACTGCATCTCTCAGATCTGCCTCCCTCTTGATCTGAGCATCCCTGGAAGAGGTGCACTCCCTTCAAGGACTTCTGTAATTAGATTGGGTCCACCAGATAGCCCATGATAGCCTCCCCAGCCTCATGTGTTACAGTCTTAGCTTCTGCTATACATTCTGTTTTGCCATTTAGAATAATGTAGACAAGGCTAGGGTATGGAAATACTTGAGATTGTTACTCTTCAGGATAGCACATTGCACCCTCTGTCTCCCGAAGATCTGTATCTGTCCCCTCTACAAAATCCCATCATTCTTACCTGAAACTCCGAGTTTCAACCCATAACATGGAATAGACAAGTGGGCTAATGTAGTATGGGTCTATTTACCCCTGGTCGAGTGCAGAGGCTGCCATTTTACTTTAACATGTGTGTGATTTTCTTACTGACTGGCCTGAATTTGTCAAATCATAAAGTTAGGCTGTGAAGGCAGGAGACATGCCTAACACCTAACACACAGAACCACCGAAACGTTCATTAAGCAAATGAAGGTTGAAGAGAACAAGGCCCTAGTGGAAGCACTGAAGTAGAAGTCGTTTCAAAATGACCCCCCCGGTTCTCAAAGGCTCAAATTCTTAAAGTTACAAATTTTAACAGAGTCCAAATTGCCTTACAAGGTGAACTGACCAAATGTCTGCCGTTTCATCTAGGTTTCAATTACTCCTAGATGCCTTTTCGGACATTGCAGATTGGCTCCCAGCCCATGAATTTTATTTTGAGTTTAAACAGAACTATTAAAACTTATAGGTTGCCAAGTCTATTTGCTATATCCCTACATCCTGTGTATAAGCCTACTGATTATTTCTCTGTGTGGAAAACTTCCCTACAGTTTCCCTAAACATCCTTTCCATGATGATCAAATATAGAAACAGTGTGATTTTTTTATACATTATAAACGTTAGTGTAAATAACTGTTGTAAGGACGCTTATCTACTAGGTAAATAGTCATAACACCATAAACTAATTGGGTAGGGACATTTTCCAGTCATTTAAATTTTTATAACAAACTGTTTTGGTCCCCAAATTGACTAGATTTTTATTAACAACAAAATTCTCTCAATGGAGATCGGTCTATGTCATAATTGCCATACTCTAAGGGCAATAGTCATATAACCCTCATCATTTAGAATAAGGTATGTTCAAGTAAACCCTGGGCACTCAAGAAAATCCTTAACCCTATTTGGTTGAGACTGTGCATTTTTTAATTAAAAAAAAGAATTTAAACATCTTATAGTCGAATTCTGAAGCAATCCCAGGGCCTGGAGCAATAACATAGTGATTAAAACCACATACAGCTTTGCAGAAGACCCTGGTTCTCTTTCCAACATGCACACTGGGTGGCTCACAAGTGCCTCTCCCTCTAGTTCCAGAGGATGCAATGTCCTTTTCTGACCTCTGAAGGCAACTGTATACCTTTGGTGAACATAAACTCATACAGGCACATACAGGTACACATAAAAAAAATCTAAAAAGAAAGCACTTCTAATATGACCCAATTATAATTATTTGCATCTTTTCTTAATTGTGTTAGAGCCAATTGGCTAATTTCTTTCTGGATATTAAAATTATTTTTGCTCGGATTTTAAAGATTTTTGTTTATATAATGTAACTATTAATTCCAAATTCCAAAGTCATTTTACTGGTGTTGAATGCATTATAAAAAAGACAGTAGCTAGGTAGGTAGACAAGCCACTGGGGAAACTGGCTAAGAGTATCATGGCTTCCTTCAGCTGGCTGCCCCTCACTCCCACAGAATACCTTAGGATGCCTCATCAGAGGCAAAGCTTGAAATAGCCATGTGGCTCACTGATTCACAATGAATAGATTTCAGAACCTGAAGAGAGGTCAGGATATTGAGACCAAACATAGGTAGTGTTTGCTCTTAAACATTAACTTCAGCTAGGAAAGAGGTATGAGCTTCAGTGTGGAGATAAACCATTTTGTTAAAGACTGAACCTTCTGTCACCAACAGGAATCCCATTAGTACAAAGAGGAAGAGAGGCCATTATGAGTCCCTTGAACAGTGCTGGGCAGTAAATAGGAAAAATGATGGGTAAGCTAAAACTTAGGAAGTTCTACCCAACTGTGAATTATGTTGATTATTGTGTCTAAAGAATGCCAAATGCTAGAAATTTGTCAGGGGGATTATTCAGATTGAATTATTTATTGGCAAGAGACATTTACTGTTCCTTATGCTTGAATAACAATTTTAACACATTGACATAAAATAGGTCAAGAGAGATAAATACATTGAAAGGATGGGGAAGTCTGTTTAATGCAATAGAAAAAATTAGGTATTTGAATTACCCACAAATTTTCTGCTCTAATAGTGTCTAATTAAGAGTTGACAGTGGAAATGTTTGTTTTGCTCTGCTTTTAAATCACAGAGGTTGCTTCAAATCAAGGGAAAGCCCACATACACCCCTTGTCTATCTTACCATTAACTGAGTGAAGTTGATAGGTGTCCTGCTCAGTTTGGATTCCCATAATAAAAATAGAATATTTCTGGTGGATTTAACAATAAACATGTGAAGAAGGACTCCCAAAGCTGTGAAATTTAAAATTCAGGTGCTGAGGATTCTATTACTTATTTGGAATGATTGTCATCTTAATGTATTCTCTCTCTCTCTCTCCCTTTCTCTCTCTCCCTCTTTCTCTCCCCCCCCTCACACATACACACAGACACACACACATCAGAGACACACACAGAGGGAGAGAGAGAGAGAATTACAATGAATTTTTCTCAAATTGTTCTCAAGCCTCCTTCTACAGCTCTGATTCCAATTGTGGGGAGCCTACTCATGACGTAACTACCTACTGCTGTGTTTTGAAGGTAAAATATCCTCCATAGACTTATGCATCTGAGCACTTGATCCCCAGATGGCAATACTGGGATGGTTGTGGAACCGTTAAGAGGTGGAGGCTCACTGAAAGAAGTGTGTCAGTGAGGGTGGACCTTGAGATGTATGGCCCTGCTCATCTCTTGTTCTCCCACTGCTTCCTGACTTCTGATGAAAGGCAACCAGCTGACTCTTGTCTGCATAATCTCCTACCATCTTGCAATGAATCCTGTCAAACTGCAAGCCAGAATAAACCATCATGCCTTTAATTTGCTTCTTGTCAGAATTTGGCCACAGCACTTAGAAAAGGATCTACTGCAGAAAGTGGCCTATTGCTTAATAACCACCCTCTCCCCATGTGGTTCTTAGGTCTTTGGGGACTGATTTAAAGAGGGAACACAGAAGGGTTTGAAATTTTGGGCTAGACCCTCAAATGCTATAAGCGGAGGTCAGTGGACCATTTTGATGGGAGTCTGGCACACTAGAAAACTGAAGGAATTCAGACGGTCAGGCTCTTGAGATTTCATAGGAACAAAGACTCTATTGGGAAATATACTAGAGGTCATTCTGTATATATCCTAGCAAAGAATCCATGTCTGGTTTACTCAAGAAACCAATGTCCTGAGAGCTTGAATGATGTTGAATTTAAAATAATGGACTAGTGTGTGAAGTGGGGGGAGATTTTAAGGCAGGGTTGCAATCAGGCTATGGAATGGTTATTGCTCACCATTTTGATTCAGGTATACCATAGAGAAGATGAAGTTGGAACAGAAAATGTAAAAGCTGTAGTTTGTTGGAAAAAATTGTAGTTCGTTGTAGTTCATGAAAGTTTAAAGTTGCAGCCAAAGGCATGTTGAGAAAAAGGTTATAACAGTTAAAGCGAAATTTGTTCTGTATAGGACAGAGAGAAAGGATGCCGTGAGGGTAGGACCCCTTAATCACCAATGCCTCTAATTTGTTAAAATACAATTTTACTTGAAAGGAGAGACTCTGAAATGAGAAGAAGGGTGAAGGGGTTCCCTATTCAGAACACATTGATTAGGAAAGCATTTTCAGGTTCATCAACCAACACACCATGAAGTTTCAGAGAGCTACTGAGGCCGGATAATGCGTGGCAAGATTGGATTCTCTGCAAAGAGACATCAAGAGACTTTTGTGTGAAATTCCAAAGAAGAAGTTATAGTTATAGGAATCCCTGGAGATATTAGGGATGCCAAGACCATGAGACATCTGCCTAGGAAAGCTGAGGGATTACAGCGGAACTGGCCTCAAAGGGAGGCTTTGTGTGCTGCTGTGGAATAATTCTTTTGTACACTGTGAAGACGTTTTGCTCTCATTGGCTTAATAAAGAGTCAACTGGCCAATAGCTAGAGAGGAAGACGTTAGGCGGGAGAGCCAGACTAAGAGAATGCTGGGAAGAAGAGGGGTGGGAGTCTCTAGGAGAGGCAGAGGAAGAAGGAGATACTGAAAAAAGTTACCGAGCCATGTGGTAGTACATAGATGAGAAACATGGGTTAATTTGAATTGTAAGAACTAGTTAGTAATAAGCCTAAGCTATAAACCGAGCATTTATAATAAGTAATAAGTCTCTGTGTCATTTACTGGGGAGCTGGTGATCCCCAAGAAAACCCTGTATATGGTGTGCTATATACATCAGAGCTGAAAGAACAGGGCTACCCAAGCCTTCTGAGGCCCAGATGATCCTATCACAAGCTCCATATGCAGGACATGGAACTGTGGATTTGGTGTTTGCACTGCTGCGCTTTGGTCTTGCTTTAATCTGGTCTTTCTTGCTGTGGCCCCATTATTCCACTTTGGTATGGAAATGTTTAATCTGTGACATTTTATATTAGAATTATGTAGTTTGTTTATTTGGCTTTGCAGGTCTCACAGTCAAGAGCTTGCCTTGAGTCTCAAGAAGGATTTTGAACTTTTGAAAAGTGTTGACATTACCAAAAATTATGGGGATGTTTGAAGTTGGAATGAATGTATTTTGCATTATGAGATAGACTTGAGTCAGCGGGGACCAAGGGTGAATATGAATATTGTGGTTTGAGTGTGAAATGCCCTTCATGGTCTGATCTATGGGAACACGTTGTCTTCGACTGATTGTTCTGTTTTAGTAACCTGTACAACCTTTAAGAAGTGGATGCTCACTGAAGGCAGTGGGTCATGATCCAATTTCCATTTCACTTTCCAAATTCTTCATTGCTAGTCCCTTCCACCATGATGGACTGTATCCCATTGAATTATAAGGTAGAGTAAATCCATTTGCCTCTAACTAGCTTTTCATCGGGTATTTGATCATAATAATGAGAATAATAGCTAATATTCCTATTGACCTAGTTAGTGCTAATGGTCAGTTTTACACAGCTGAGAGTCACCTGAGAAGGGAGTCATAAATTGAGGGATTGCCCTGGATCAGAGTGACCTGGATCGGTGTGCCTCTGGGGAAGTTGTCTCAACAGTTAATTAATGGGGGAGTGCCTAGCTCCCTGTGGGCGGCACCATTCACTGGGCAGGTAGTTGTGGGCTACTTAAGGAAGCTAGTTAGGCATGAACCTGAGAAAGGCAGCAAGCTCTGCTTGAGTTCATGCTCCGGTGTCCCTCAGTGGTGGACCATGACCTAGAAGTAAAATCCAGACAAAGCCTTTCCTCTCCTTCGTTGCTTAGGGTCAGGGTGTTTTTCATCACCATAGAAAGGAAACAAGAACACACATAACAAAAGTTCCATTTCCAGATCCCATCACTTTGGGAATGGAAGTTTCAACAGATTCTTTTGAGGGAAATGGGACACATACTCAGTTCATAGCAGTGCACATCTAAAGAACTGAGTGAAGTGATTTAAGATTGGAATTCACACAGAATGTCTGCAGTTTAGCTCTTTGGTGAGTCAGTTGTTGAAATTTTTTTTATAAGATTTACTTGTTTTCTACTTTACATGCTCTGAGTGCTTTATCTGAATGTATATAAGCATACCACGTGCACGTCTGATGCCCAATGGAACTCAGAAGAGAACATAGGATTCCACAGACCTTGAACTACAGATAGTTGTGAACCTTCCTGCAGGTGCTGGGACTTCAGCAAGAGCAACCAACACACTGAACTACTGATCCATGTCTCCTGCCCCTGGCCTTCTCTTCTTAAAGGGAAGGATGGTGAAGATGATTCTAATTCTATCTGAGTTTAATCATTTAATACTTGCTTGGACGCTGAGGAGAGAACGTGGACTAGAAATACTCCTACTGCTCTCTACGCTTGGGTGGACCACCATACTGATGTACTGCAGTTGCCGAGCTGGTACCACCCTTTGTTCCTACTCTCACTTAGAATCCAGAGCACTGGTTTTAGATACGGGTCAGACCATGACTGACCTGATCAAAACCATCTAAATCGTTCTTTGCCCAAGTCCCCAAACTTTGACTTGATGTGACTTCTAAGTTGTGTATAGTTTGACCTCTGATTACCTCCCCAATGTCGCCTCCTGCTAGCTGCCTTCACTTTCCTAGCTGCCCCACAATCCGGAACACAATGAGTGGGGATTTGCCCTGGGGGTTCTCACAGCTCCATGGCTTACCCCACCATGGCATTTAGGTCTCTGTTCAAATATTCCCACCACCACAGAGAACAGACAGACAAACAAACCCGACAGCTATGGGTAGACCTAGTCCTTCTTCTGCAAATTCATATGTCGAAACTGCAGCCTCAGAAGCTAAAATGAGATTATATTTGGAAGTAAAGGATTTAATGCTGGATGTCCAACTTTCTGAACTGTGAGAACATAAATTTCTGTTGTTAAGCCACCAGCAGGTTTCATTTGGTTGGGGGAATCCCTGGCAGATTAATAGTGACATTCTGACTGTTCAATCTATAGTATATTTTTATTCCTTTGACCTGACATCATTTTCCTCTGAAGTACTTACTGTGTAACATTGTATATCATATACTCACTGTTATCTTTTGCATTTGTTTCATGTCTCCCTTATTTATTTTTAAACGCAATAGTGTGATGGGGACTTTGCATGTCTGCTATTAAGCTCTGGGCAGTATCCAGAGCATAGCAAGTGTTCGATACACACTGACTAGTACACGAGTGGGATTTCTCACTTCGTTGATGTCCTTCCGTCTCCTGTTGTTTGTCTCTGCAAACCCTTCTTCAGCTACTACAGACCTTCCTGATTTCCCTGACCCTTTCTTCCTCAGATAGCATGGGTACAGACTCACGCTCATGGTCACTCGCCACTCATTTCTTGACTCTTTCATGATGATGTTGGGTCTCCTAATTATTATTTTTCCCCAGCAAAGAAAAGTCAGCCTGGGAGTGAGTTTTGTTCTTGTTCCAAAGTACTCTGCACCAACAGCTAAAGGCTTTCTCTGGCGCTTGAATTGCTCAGTCTGTCTGATGTTTATCCTGCTGAGTGAGGCCAAGACAGAGGTTCTCAGACAAATGCAGCTGACATTTGTCCAGTCCGGTAGTCATAAGGTACAAAAGGAAGTGCTGATCAATATCTTTGCCCGCTTCTATTGAAAACTTACAATTTTGATGCTTCGAAGACTGTATTCAGTCTAATAGCAGAGTGGGGATGCCACTCTCAGAATTGGTCCATCTGTGAGCCTTGCCAGGTTAAGATGACCTGGATGATTGCCTTATTTCTTATAATGGAAGCTTGGGTAAATGCCAAGAGTTGCTGTCCAATCTCCATACTGACATTCAAGGCCCTCTTCATACTCTTTTGAAAGCCTCATCTATGTGATGTTTCTGTTTCCCTACCCAGAGAATGATTCCTGTTCCCTGGGCATACTCTTAGCTCTGCCACCTTCAGATCTCTGGGTATTTTCTCTTTGGCCATGAAATCAGATATTGCCTTTCTTTGTGATTCCAAGTTGCTCTCATCCATCACCCATGTGATGTTTTCCACTCTCCAAGGCCATTCTCCATAGCAGAAAGGAGCTAATGAGTAATAAATAGCTGTGATGTCACAATGCTCTGACATAGATGTGACAATTATCTTCAGTTCATAGACAAAGAAATAGAATAGCCATACCATGTCTGGTTTCTCAAGAAACCTTTCCTAGTCTCTCTTTTATCAGGCACTTGTTTCTTTGTTTGGTCATCAACAGAGAATGTATCTTCCTGTATGTCTCTTAACTCATACAGTCTTTTAGCTCTAAAGATAGGTGTCTGCTGAGAGAAACAATAATAAATAGGACCTCCTGAAACTGAAAAGCTCTGTAAAACAAAGGACACGGTCAACAAGACAAAACGACAGCCTAAGAATGTGAAAATACCTTTACCAATCCCACAGCAGACAGAGAGCTGATCTTCAAAATATACAAAGAACCCAAGAAATTGATCATCAAAAGAATGAATAATCCAATAAAAAAATGGAATACAGACCTAAACAGAACTTTCAACAGAGAAATCTAAAATGGCTGAAAGACACTTAAGGAAATGTTC
>LOJH01065598.1:277-10447 GCA_001685095.1 Ellobius talpinus | reverse complement strand
TGAATACAGTTTGTGTGTTGTTATTTCGGGGTATAAGCTAGCCGGGCGGGAGCCAGGCGGACAAAAAGCAGCCCGTGCTCCTATTTACTACACACTTTCTTGTACTTTGAAACATTCTTATCCTTTATGACTTTCATATACATACATTAATAACTTGCATTTACATACCTTAACCACCTTCTTAGGCCCTAAAACATTCTCAGATCCTCGTATCTTGAGCTCTCATGTCTTTACATAAATAAACCTTAAAGCATCTATTTTCCCACATCATTATGTCATCACCTTAACACTTAGGAGAAAGCTGTTTCGTGAGTCTATCTCTTTTTTGAGTCTAGTAACAAGGTGAATT
This sequence comes from Ellobius talpinus, assembly GCA_001685095.1. NCBI lineage: Eukaryota > Metazoa > Chordata > Mammalia > Rodentia > Cricetidae > Ellobius > Ellobius talpinus. The sequence continues at coordinate 10,098 of LOJH01065598.1, read as the reverse complement.
ATATCTAGACCAAGCCTTGACTCTAGGAGAGTGAAACCTGTGACCTGAATTTTATACAGAGAACTGAGAAGGTAGTTCGCAAAGCTACCAGTTGTCAAACTGCATCAGAGATCTTGAGAAGGATATTTTTTTTTACCCGAGTAAAATTTAAAAACTGACTTGATTGGTTATCTAGTCAACCTCCATTGGGTCCTTCATGGTTGTTGAGGGCAGGTCTTAGGACAACATCCAACTTTTGGCTGGCAGTGCAGGGCCTGCCAGGCTTCAGAAGATCCTATGGATTAGGAGTTTGTAGGAAGATCAGCCTACCTTGCCCTGGGCAATGAAGCAGTCAATTCCTCAGTGTTCTGTTGTCCATTGTCTGAATGGGCTTTCAACAGTTGAAAGATTTTATCAGTGTCTAGCACTACTTGAAGTGAGTTTTGGATGGACATTGGTCTGTACCCATCCATCTCTTTTGGAGGAAATAGGGTGGTGCCAGGAACCAACCTGTCTCTCTGTTATAAAAAGTCTTTTTAATTAATCATTTAAATGCCATATTCTCCAGATCTCCGAGCATTGAGGGCTGTCTATTGGGTATATACGAGCTATGACTACAGTATGAGATCTGCCTGGAGTGCCGGGATACTAAGATTATTATTACTTCCTGTGCATGAAGAGTTGACAGGTAAATAGCGAACACATGACTAATGAGCTGGATAGTGAGGGGTTGGAACCAACCCTGAAATCCACATGCACATTTCTTTCCATGATCTGGCTTGCACATTGTGACAAAGGCCATGTTATTGAGCAGTATAAAGTGCCCTGTGTTAGAAATTGTGTTGTGTTCATTCTATAATGTGATTTTGCAGAGATTTAGACAATTTTGAACTTTTATTTCATTTTCCATGAATGTCTATCATTTGTGGGATGGTCTAAAATCAGTAGATTGTCTGAATTATTACCCTCTATTGAGGGCCCTTTTTTGGTCTTTAAAATTTTTCTTGGATTTTACTTATTTTTATTTTATGTGTATGAAGGTTTGCCTGAATGTATGTCTGTGTCATGTGTATGCAGTACCCACAGAGACCAGAAGAGGAATTGCATCCCCTGGGACTGGAGTACAGATTGAGAGCCACCATGTGGGTGCTGGGGATTAAACCAAAGACTTCTTTAAGAGCAGACAGTGCTGTTAACCACTGGGATAGCTCTTCAGATCTTAAGTCCCCTTTTCACTATTTGCATTGTGCTTTGAAAGTATTTTTCAAAGTGGAACTTTGCTTTTAAGATGTAATTCTCTCTCTCTCCTTCCCCCTCCCGTGTGTGTGCATCCATATATTTAATTTTAATGATATCCTCCTGACACTTCCATTAATGAGTCATTAGAGTGATTTGAAACTACATAATGTGTTTGGAAATGGTCTTCTGCCTACCTCTCCAGTTCTTGTTAAAGACACCAAAGCAAATGTATAGTTTCTCTGAACAGATATGAAACCGACAGTTTGTAAAATAATGATAGTACAGGGCAAGGGCAGCATCCTTCTTCTTCCTGACTTTCTAGGTGGTAGTTATGGTTGATGCCCAGGTGAATGGCAACCAGAACAGCTTTAAGATATAAATCTTTTTCTCCTATCACTTTAGTTAAAAGAATATTTTCTTATTGAAGAAATTAATTACATACTTCTTAAAGTAGAAAATAATAGCAGATAGTGGAGTTTTCTTTTTGAGACAAGGTCTTATTATGGGGCTCTGGTTGATATCAAATTCATAATCTTCCTGCTTCCATGTCCCAAGAACTGAAGTTCCCACACTTATAGCTAGCAGGAACTTTTATTTTAAAATAAAATGAATATCTGGGAAAAGATTTGTAATTTTAGAAAGTGCACAACAGGTAATTGTCTAAACACAATGTGAAAGTCAAGCTCAGGATTTTGCAAGCAACACACATTTTGGTTTTCTTTTCACTCTAGAGGATAACACACGACACAACATGTGTCCACACCATGAGTACAACACAACTCTAATTTGTTAGTTGGCTAGTGCAATCACACTGTTGTCTACCAGATCTCATTGTTTAATGATCTTTAGTATACATGGTGTGTTTGTGTATATGCATGTAGAGGCCAGAGCAGGATGTCAAGAATTTACCTCTATTTTCTTCATCCACCTAGATTCATCTCCTACTTCCCCTCTCTTTGTCGAGAAGTCCAGATATCTCCTGTCTAGTTACTGGTTGTTCTACTTTTTATTACAGCAATCATAGCATACATTTTCACACTGTACAAATCTCTTCCTGTACAACATCGCTTCCTGAACTGGAAGCTTGCTGTTTCGGCTAGGCTGATCGACTAGTGTCCTTTGAGAATATACTTGCCTCCTTGCCCCAATATTGTAGTTATAGGCAAGCACAGTGGTGCCCAACTTTTTACATGGATAATGGGGACACAAACTTAGGTCCTAACTAAAATAATCAAGCCCTCTTACCCCCACTGAGCCATCTCTCCATCCCCCAGTGTGTTTTTATGTGGTGAAATTGTAGGCTTTTGAGCAGAGTGTATTTTGAGGAGAGGCTGGGAAGTAGAGAAAGTAGAGTTAAGTGCTGATCCAAAAAGGGAACACAGTCAGATTTGGTGCCCTAACAATGGCTAATCTTGCATATCATGGCAAGAGCTCTATAAGTGCACAACTTTTGTCTGGTTCAGTTAGCACAGTAAGCACTGTGCATCTTATCTAAAAGAGCCCTGATGTCCTACAGTTAAACTATTGATGTGATAAGTATTCATTCTTGTGTGTTTACTTTATAATTTCTAAAGTGTTCTGTTCATTCAGTGTCTTGAATATTTAATATGACTAATTACTTCTTGCTCTGGAAATGAGCATGTTCTTTAATAAATTGTTCAAGTGTGCAGGCATGTAAATTGAAAAGATTTAGATTCCTGACTCTGTATGTAGCACATAAGTTGATGAAAGGGATCTCAATGTCACACGTCAAACAGATTCTTCAACACTGCTTGCTTTTGTAGCAAAAACTGGTGACAGTACAGACTTTGTGAGGTTAATCACTTCTTATATCAAGATTTGTTGAAAGGTTACTTGCTGGAAACATTTGAGCCATCATTGAATAGGTGGAAAACATCGTAAAGAATACACTTCTATATGTACACACAGGCAAACATCCTTTCAATCATATAAGTCTTCTGAAACATTCACAGAGATGAATAGAAAACATTGACATACCCTAAGTGACAGTGGGGGTGTGTGTATGATAGGATAATACTGCTACCAATTATCCATAGCAACCAGATCACCAATTATTTAATTCATAGGGATATATAGATATGTCTTTACAGATTATCTTTAGTTTATCTACAAAGACAGATGTTATCATTTGAGTTGAGGCAAGTACATTATACATTCATAAAAGCCAGATGGATGACACTGCTTTGGGGACGTTTAGTGCCTGTCTATAAAGAGCAGATGGGCACCGTTCTCAGGAAGGTTTGTAGTGGCTCACTAGCTATGACTATGCTGCAGAGGGTAATGAAATGCTCTAGGTTCTCAAGAGAATTTGTGCACTCTTTATCTGCAGCTGTAATTGTCTGCAGAACCTTTCAGGCTAGACTTACCATTGGACTTGCAATAGCTTTTCCTTCCTGACATCTAAAGATAATACTCTTGTGGTGATATGCAATGAAGGTAAGCCAAAGAAATAAATGAGCCAGCTTATATGGTGACTTCATGATGTCCTTTTTGCTCTTCTTAGAACCAGTTTTCACTTTCTAGATTTATCTAAAAACAGGTCAAAATGTACAGTAATCTTCTTCTTCGATGGAAAGCACCCAAATCTATTTTCTTCACCAATGTTAGAATACAAGAGTCTAAAACTCTGTGGTAAGCAAAAACAAGCCAATGCTAGTGGAGACTGAATTTATATTCCATCTCCATGAGACTTTGTCATAAAATATTGATACTGGTAACTTGCTATTTTATCAATAAATTGGTTAAGCTTTGTCTTTTGTATTTTGATCTCATAAATAGTCTGTTTTGGAATAAAACTAAGATTATTACAAAATCTTACATTCACAACTGACTTTTTAAATTCAAGAAGAAGACAGCTCAAGCCATTGTAAATATTCAAACTCATGAACATCATGTGAGGAAAAGTAGGTCACCATCAAATTTCGGTGTCAAGATCCACAGCTTTCTTAGAATCTCTCATGTCTCCTTTATCCTGCAGCACCAGCAACCTCTTTTCTTTGGAAAACTGATGCTCCCAGAGGAAAACAAAATATGTATCTTTAAAAGCTTAACTACTGTGCAGAGAGGAAAGAATACGAGATCCAAATTCAACTTCTATGCTAAGGTCAGAGGTTTTAAGCATGGAGCGTGACTATCACATTCTCCTTCAAGATCATCCACTACTGAAACCAGTCACTTCCAGAGGATACACTATATCTAGCCTGACACATCTGAACTGTTCAATGAGACAAAACAATGAAAAGACATGGTGATGGACAAGAAAATCACAGTGCTCATTAACTGAGAAAACAAAAGCATAGTCAACTCTGTTCCAGCTCTTGGTTCTTCTACTTCTCATGGAAGTCTCTGTGAAGGATCAAATGCTGGGTCTGAGTGTTGCTGAGAATTGAACATGGCTGTATTGCTATCCCATCAGGAAAACAAATCTGTGGCCATAGTTACACTGTGTCAATCAATATTCCTGAAATACTGGGATAGAGTACAAATGATACAGGACTTGAGTCCCAGAATTGCCTTACTGACAAGCCATGAAGAATATCACTTTGCTATATAAATAAACAAGTATACTCCAATCTTGCAATATGGGAAACTGATTCCCTCCTAAAGTTTTTTCACAGAAAATAAAACATTGTGGATATTAGAATATTAGAAATTTTATGGTCTTGTTAATAGGAACATTCTTCTCCTAATTATAAGAGTCAGCATTATAGATACAGTATTATACCTATTAAGATCTCTTGGTAAGAGTGCATCTGTACCTACTATAAGTTTTTTTGGCAAATTTTGTGCCTAATAGCAAATCTTTAATTATGATAACAGACCTTTTCCTGCTACATGTAATGCTGATTATAATCAGGGTATTATTGATCAAGCTTACAACAGATTTGGTATATGTAGAATTATGAAATATGCAAGGGTGTTTTTGAAGAAACACTGAGAGTAAGTCTAATGACTTTTGGATGTTTTGTTTTAGCTTGGCCAAGGTAAGTCTGTGATTGTATTAGTCCTTACTGTCCAAATGGCCTAGGCAAAAGAGACTGCTTCAAATCCACCAGGATATTTTGTCTGCAATAATTTAGATTCCCCGTTCCTGATGTATATCTCTTAAAGATATTTCTTTAGCTCAAGACATAAAGGGTAATATTGCTACTATAAGGTTAAAGTAGGCCTTTGGTTTTTATTGCTTGATTTGTGGGGTTTTTGTTTGTTATTAACCAGAGGAAAACCATTTTTTTCTCCACATCTTAGTTGAATTTTCCTGAATTTTAATCATACAGTCAGAAGAAATTTAATCACTTTTCAAGGGCTTACATTTGGCTCCTAGTGCATTACACATTTCCAGAGTTTTTCTAACATAGTGATTATTGTTAGTTTTTCTCTTGTAACTAGATCAGATGAATAACATTGCATGTTTTAATTTATTAGTTAAGATATTTATGACTTCTCTAAGGCTGGTACCTCAGTGAAAACCGTGGGAGTGATCTGTGAATAGTAGAGTTTTGTGGCTATTTAGGTAAGATTTGACTGATAGAAAAATCTCATTGAGCTAAGTCAAAGCACAGTAACATCTTGGTTAGGCTTAGGTTTCCTCTCCCTTTCCAAAGTCACAGATGGATTTCTCTGAGCCTGAAGGAAGAAGGTGAGAAGGCTGAAGGAACTCGGTCACCACTGGGAGCTTAGTCCTGCTTCTGTCTACCAGGCCCCAAGTTCACCTAAGTCTGTTTCCTAAGACTGATCATCATTTCTTTTGTGGCCATCTACAACTAAACTGTTGAACTGATGACCAAGAAATTGTTCTCCAAAGAGCTGGATGGCAAATAATTCCTAAGGCCTCAAGAGACTTGGGGGAAGGGGTAACTTGAGGAAAGAACCAGAGTGGGTTTTTTTCTTCTCCCACACAGTTTTATTCCAAAAAGATATCTGAACACTAAAACTGTCTGAGAAGTCCAGGCTATTTTGGCACATTACTTGGTGAATGGTCCCTGAACAGGGCAATTGCTCAGTCACTCACTTTTTGACAACATCTGATCTATCTTAATCAGAGGTAGAAGGAGGAGATGAGAGGAGGCCAGGATTGACTGTGATATACTTAAAGGGATTTCTTTCCCTTGCTTTGATTTTCAGGACTCTGAAAGCCCTAATCAAATAAAAATGGGTGTTAACTTTATTTCTTCCCTCCTCAAGATGTGCTTTTCAGTGAGAGAGTTGAGATCACCTACTGTGTGATTCATATGTTCTCTCCTCCCCACCAAGAGGCAAGCACTCTTTCACTAAGTCATGTCCCCACCCCTACAATATAGTTTTTAAGAGGTCCTTGGATATTCTTGCTTTGTATAGTGCCCCTTTCCTTATGCATATTGAATGCTAGTGTTTTTCTTTAGGCTGAAAATGAGAGTTTTGTTTGTGGTATAATAGAAGTCATACATTACATCTTTACAACAAGCAAGAGAATTATAATAGGTAAGAATAAAGGGATTTGTAAAAAGTGATTAGATTTAGTTATCGGAGAAACAAAACATAAAAAAGACAACAACCTTGAGCTATGGAAGGTGAAAGGTGTCAGCATACTCATATGGGAAGCACAAGTCACCTCCAATTTTGTGGCTCCAAAGAAAGGGTGCTTTAATCAAGAGGAATCCTAGATGTCAAAAGTCACTCACATACAAAGGCAGGGCTGTGAATAAAGAGTTGCTGTGGCTATTTAAATGGGATTGAACTACAGAGTAAGCTGGGATGAATTCCAGGATCCTTTCCAGAATGCCCTCCTCTTACAAGTACAATGACTTTATATGAGATTCTCAAGTTAACACTAGCAAACGATCCTAAACTTTTTGATGGTTTACATTACTTATGAAAATAAATAATGCTATAGCAAGAATAAAATGCATAATATATGTCTCAGATTTGCAACTGCCTTTATACTCAGTTCTTTAGAAAGTAGAACCTGTGAGCAAACTTACATCCTCTGGCTTTGTGGGTAGATGCAGTCTTGGAACAGAGCAGAGAGGCAAAAATGAACCCAAGGTGCAAGAGAAAGAATCCAAATACAAATGGGATCAGAAACAAGCTGACTACAGTTTCCCAAGAAGCACAGCTGGCAGCTTAGTTCTGAGCAGTGTTTTCCAGACCAGTGCAGCCTCAGAATCGCCCTTAGGGCAGGAGTTGGCAAATGGTCTCTGTTAGCTTTGAAAGAATACACAATCTCTGTAGCTATTACTCAACTCTACTCTGGAAACAGAATCTTCCACAGACAATATGGAAATGAATACGTACACTGAAGTTTCAATAAAACTTTATGAATAAAAGTAGGAAGTGAGCCAGATTGACCTTTGTGCCTTTGAACTAAAACACAATCTGCTTGCCATTTCCTGTTTCCCCTCTCTCTAGAAAAAATTTCCTTCACAAGACATGGTCATTTCTGAATATCTCCTTCCTGCCCCCATACTGCGGATGATCACTGAAGGAAATGATCTACGCAACGGAGCAACCTAGTGTTTGAACTTGGATATGCTAGAGGAGTTATAGGTCCATGGATCCATTCAATTTAGATTGACTTCCAAGGACTACTGCAAATTCCATCAGAGTCACAGAGGGTGAGATGTGGATGCTGTTGAGAGAGAAGGAAGTGGCAGCAGCTTGGGATTTTAACCTGAAACAGCGGCTATAATGATGAAGTTGAGATAATTAGAGTTGCCTACCTTGCTTCAGTTCTGTATCCAATTCAAATAAGGACTAGGATATTCCATATAGGAAATCTAAAGACTCTGACTATGTTCTGCCTTTGTGATAAAAGTCTGAGTGAGGCTCAATTCAGAAGTAGTAGACTAATGTGTTTGATGAAGGAAATTTAAACATAGCAGAGCATTGAGTCCGTGACATGATTTCTGCTTGCTGCCTTTAGCAAAACTTACAGAGACAATGCTAAGCAAAAGAAGTGGAAAACATGCAGTTTAGTAAGGAAGGGATTTGAGTGAGTTGAAAGTTGCAGGTAAGGCAGATACAGACAAAGTGAATGTGGAGACTCAAACTATTAAAGAGAAACATGGGATTCTCTATTGGGACAATGGAAGGGATACTTTCAGAACCAAGTCCCTCCTATCAAAGGTTCCAAGCTATTAAAATATGAATTCATTTGAAACATAACTGACGATAAAGAGGGCACCTGAGAAGACAGAGCCTCCAGGTTACACTACTCAAATGGGAGTCTAGTAAACTGCTTACCTAGGTTCAAGACCAGCTACACCAGGACTTGAAAGCTGCTATAGCTATGATCAAAAGAAGCTTGACTGCATTTTGAACAAGCAATAGAAGTTTGGATTGCTCATGTAGTGTTGATTTTGCAGCCACACAGACAATGGTGGACAGATAATATCACCAGAAGTCCAAAAATGATGGATGTGGAACTATAGAGTTCTGTGTTTGCTGGGGATGATGGAAGTCTTGCCCTGGTCTGGTCTTTCCTTGATATCTTTCTAGTTATTCCCCTTAGAATGTTTTTTCCCCTGTGTTATTGTATAATGGAAGCATGGAACTTGTTTTTGCTATTTCCAGGGGCTCACAGTGGAGAAATTGTCCTGAGTCTTAAAAGAGATTTTGGAATTTGGACTTTTATGCAGTATTGGAGCTGAGAAAATTATGGCGAATTTGAAGTTAGATCAGATGCTCATTGGTTTATGAGATGACCGTGTATTTGGGGGAGTCAAACTGAGACGTTACAGTTTGAAAGTGAAATGACCCTACCATGCACTAATTTAAGATGATGCTTTTAGACATGTGGTCTATCTGGTGGCCTTAGATGTGTGACTGAGAATCGGCTAGACACTAGGCCATTCTGACTCTCTGTTTCCTACCTGTCACTGTACTGTAAACCAACTGTAAGATGGCAGCACTAAGGACTCAGTCTACACTAGCCATACATACCATAAAACTCCCCATGTCTTCCCATGAAGATGAATTGTACCATCCCAAACTGTAAGCTACACCACATCCTCACACTGAGATGCATCCCACTGAGATGGACTGTGACACCCCGAACTGTAAGTTACACCATGTCTTCCCACTGAGGTGGACTGTGACCCCTCAAGCTACATCGTGTCTTCCCACTGAGATGGACTGTGATACCCCAAACCATAAGCCAAAATATCCTTTCCTTTTTAAGGTGCTTCTGTCAGATGCTTGATCATGGTAAAAAGCTACTAAATAGCACTAAGTTAAATAGTTACTATTACTGCAATTGTAATTTTCTGAACAATCGCCATACTGATATTCAAAGCAACTGTATCAGTTTACACTCCCACCAGCAATGCAGGAGTGTTACCTTTGTCCCACAACCTCTCCAGCATAAGTTGTCATCAGTGTTTTTGAACTTGGCCATTCTTTCAGGTGTGAGATGGAATCTCAGAGTTGTTTTGATCTGTGTTTCTCTAATGACTAAGGATGTTGAGAGCAATTCCTTAAGTATTTTTCAACCATTTTAGATTCCTCTGTTGAGAGTTCTCTGTTTAGCTATGTACACCATTTTTTATGGAATTATTTGTTCTTTTGATGACCAATTTCTTGGGTTCTTTGTATATTTTGGAGAT
>LOJH01065595.1:0-10151 GCA_001685095.1 Ellobius talpinus | reverse complement strand
CATAAACAACACTCAAAAGCTCCTATGGCTGTTTCAAGGTCCTTGCCAGGAAGCAAGCTGCAACAGTGTGTCAATAGCTCCATAGTCTACAGTCCATCATTGCAGGAAAGTAAATGCAGGGCCTGAATCTATCATATGTGCAGTCAAGAGAAGGATATAATGCATACATCTTTAGTACTCTGATTTTGTCCTATATTCTGCTACCAATGCCAATCCAGGAAATGGTACTTCTCACTTTCAGCAGTGGTCTCTCCACATCCATTAAGACAATCAAGACAGTGTCTTATATACATGACCAAACCTACCTGATCTAGATAATCCAACATTGAGTCTGTCATCCCAATTTTTCTAGGTTGTATTCAGGCCCTGCATTTACTTTCCTGCAGTGATGGACTGTAGTCTGCAATTGTAAACTAAAATAAACCTTTTCCCTATAAAAAAGAAAAGAAAAAAAAAGAAAAATGTGGTACATTTACACAATGGAGTACTACACAGCAGAAAAAAAACCTGACATTTTTGAATCCAGGCAAGTGGATTGAGCTAGAAAACATCATTTTGAGTGAGGTAACTGAGACACAGAAAGACAGTTATCAATGTACTCACTTATAAGTGGTTTTTAAACATAAAGCAAAGAAAACCAGTGCACAAATCACAATCCCAGAGAACTTAGACAACAATGAGGACCCTAAGAGAGACATACATAGATCTAATCTACACGGGAAGTAGAAAAAGACAAGATCTCCTGAGTAAATTAGGAGCATGGAGACCTTGGGAGAGTGTTGAAGGGGAGGGGAGAGGCGGGAGGTGGAGCAGAGAAAAATGTAGAATTCAATAAAAATCAATAAAAAAGAATTAAGAATATAGAGTTAAGAATGGAGAGCACACTACATGAGGTTGAGGTTCTTCCAATACTTTGTGATCTGAATAAATTATTCACTGTTTCTATGCTTTAGATTCAGCAAGGAGGACTATAGAATGAACTAATGTTTGCAAAACACTTAAAGAGAAGCATTTGGCACACAGTGAGTTAGTTGGTGTATCTATATCTGTATCTAGATGTGAAAGCTTAAAAATCAAACTGAAACGCATACTCAGAAGTCTACTTTCTGCTCAGACTCATCATTTGATAGAGAAAGTAAATTCTCTTATATTTGAGAAAAATACTAAAATAATAAAGAAATAAATTATCTAAAAGAAAATAAACTAATACCTTGGGCACTAGAAATCAGAAATAAACATTTAAAAGCAATATATTGTCAAGCTTTTGTTAGGAATTTAAATTATTTTCTCTGTCTACAATACACAACTGAGAAACAAGACACCTTGTAAGTGCTCAAAACAAATTCATTGAGTAAATTTAAAAATTACTATGTTAAAATGAATTTAAAATTCTGGTCAGGGGCAAAATGATGCTTGGTGCTCTGTACAAGTCTGAGAACCTGAGTTTGATCCCTAGAATGATTAAAAAAAGATACACACACATCTGTAATAATGACACTCATGAGAAGTTGAGACAAGAGACTTGCCTAGGACTTTGAAACCAATTAGAGTTCATGTCACAGGGGGAAAAAAAGAGACACCCTGCCTGAAAAAAAGAAAAAGTAAAGAGAACTGGCTACCAAAAGTTGTCCTCTGATAAACAGACACCTCTTTGACCTGCACATGCACACACACACACAAACACACACACACATGTACATACACACACACATAGAAGCATACATATACTATCACTAACTATAGTAATAATTCTCATCATTGTATTATCAAACAAAATAAATTGGCAAAATGTCTGACATTGTAATACTAGCTAAGAAATTATCCTTAATTCAAGACAAAATATAAACACAAAATCTAAGTTATATCGTCTGTATTCTGGTAATCTCTGTGAAATAATACAGAAGCAGTAAAATACACTATGTTTTCCTTCAAATTCTGACATTTCTGCTGCACATCCACTCATTGTATCCTTGCTGATGGTCTGTTCACTTGCAGTCTCTCTAAGGCAATGATTCTACATAGAAGGTGTTCAAAACTAGGTGATGAGAGATACACAGACAGTAAAGCAGAGCTGTTTTCATTTCAAACACAAATAGAAAGCCGATTGGAACATTCTCTAGCAAGTTTTCAAGCTGAAACAGTACCACAGAACTCATGAGTCTGACACGTGTTCTATCTGTATTAAACTTAGTGTTCAAATCAAATAACACAAAACAAATGTTGATTTGGCTACATGTTTATGAGATAAAACTTTTATTTCTATCAAGTGTTACTTTCTAAGTCAATAGAATATTCCCATCTCACTTGATCTTACTGAAGGTCAGCCTGTTTTCTAAAGGGTGATACAGACAACCAGAGAGAAAGCACGGAATGCTGTGTAGGCTGCAGTGTGCTGGCAAGTATTTAGCTCCCACGTCTGTCAGGAAGTGTTCTAGGTGCAGTATTTAGCACTTCCAAGATTTAAGTTCCCACAGCATGACCACTTTCAAGAATCCAGGGATATGCTCCTGGGGATGGACTGAGAAAGGGTTTGCACCCCTGCCTGTCCTGAGCCAATTCATGCTGGCTCCAGCATACCATAGGATATAGAAACATGGAGCTTCAATTTTACTTTGTTCAGTGCATGGTGGCCCTGAAAATGAAAATATCCCACATTTGCCTGAAAAAAAGACCAATGCTAAGAGCAGGGCTTGTGGTGGATTACAAACATAATTTCAGGGAGACTGAGTCAGGATAATCATACAGTAAGGCTGTGTAGACTATGGAGTAGGCTCAAGGCCAGGCTTGGCAACTTAGTAAGTAAATGAAAGGATGGGGGCGGGGACAGGTGTGTGTGTTTATCTCAGTGTGTTAGAGTACTTGCTTAGCATGTTCATGGCCCTAGGATCAAGCTACAGCATTAGATAACTAAACAAACAGATAAATAAGTAAGTAAGTAAATAGCTATGTCTAATTAAATAGATTTTCTCTCCCAAGGTCCTGAATCTCAAGAGGAGCACAAATAAAGAAAATAATATCCCAAACCCTAACAGTTCTATTAGGTCTAGCTTACTGTCTTAATGAAACATTTTCCATTTGTTTAATATATTTAGGTAAAATAATCGTAAATTCTGATAGTATTCTTTTTCTTAATATCACCAGGGTCAGTCTCTGATTTATCCAGGAGAGCAATGGGTTTGGTATTTATCATTTTGTGACAAGGTATGTCTAGTCTATAAATAGCGGCTCCATAATACTCTTCTGCAAAACTCATTTTGAGGTTGATAGGGGAGGGGACTGCAGGAAAGAAGTCAAAAGTAATTTATTTACAAAGGCACAAGGTGACACACCTTTCCTACCTTTTTTCATTACACCAATTAATTATCTCTAACATTAATAGAGAGTTGTTTGGGTGGTGGAGGAGCCCCGCAGAAGTGCTGCTGCTCAAAAAGAGACTAAGGCAGCATGAGTGCTTAAAGGGAAAAAGATTCTCTGACACCTAACAGTTCCTAAGAGGACAACCTGGGAACGATTCTGACCTAATAAACCCTTCCAGTAGTCAGGCTAGTCCTACAGTCATGTTGCTGCACCAATGTGTATAAGGCATTTTGTCATCTGCATAGTTTGCATTGGGTTTCTGCCATACCAAGGTCAGAGAGAAACAGCAGAGTTGAGGCATGTTCACATCCCAAGGGCAAGAACTTGAGCAAAACAAAACAAAAAAACAAAACACCCAGAAATACCTGGCCACCCACATATCCTGCTACACTCAATTATAATGAAATATAAAGGGAAGCATTGTGTGGAAAGCAAGACGGCTTTCCAATAAAGGCCTTATAGAATCATTTGCTGTTGCTGTTTTAACAAACACCAGAGCCACAGATCAGAAATGTGAAATATGGCCCAAATGATTACAGTCAAAAAGCTCAACTCTGTCTGTGTCTCTCTTCACTGCGAAAAGAATAGCCATCCCAGCTCTAAACTGGAATGGGATGGAACACTCAAATGTCTTCACGATTTTATGAAAATACCATAAGAAATATTTTAATAACCACCAAAGCATTAAATGCTAAACTTTAACTTATTCCTTAGAAAAATTAAGACCAATTCAAGATTATTTGACAGCAGTATTTTCTAAACTTGGATCATCCATGTGATGCTTTTAGTTTTGCCCTTGTCTGGGTTATTCCTGTAAGAATCAGCATTATTATTTTGTAAGGAAAGTAACTCTCCCTTTTTGTTTGATTGTAAGTCTTTATCTTTAAAGGCATTCACTTCTTAACACAATAAATTTCAGGAGACTTTCTATCACTCTTACAAATAGAAAGTCAGCATCATTTGACAAAATAGAAGGCCAACTTAAAAATAAGCAAAATTACTAGATAGTGCTGGGAAGTGATATCAGCTTGATGGTGCTGGCTGACAATTCCAAGTCAACACTGGACTTGCCATGGTCAAGACAGAGGTAGAAGAGTTGGGACACTTTAATGATATACTGGGCATGAACTGAGTCCTTCTTCTTGATATAATCTGAAGAGTTGAAGAGAATTTAAGTAGGACTAAGTAACTATATTCCTCAGTGTGATTTCTGCCCATGAAACACCTAAAGCCACTCTTTTTATGAACCTCCATCCAGTGAAAAAATCACAGTTCTACTTATTTGCACATGGTTGTGTTTCTAAGTGAGGAGAAGATAAGGTGCAATCAGCCCATTGAGAACTTCCAATAATCTTGCCAATGTCATGGACTTTGAACACTATCATTCATGTATGTCCAGGTGGTAGAGGGACGAGCAAATGTCGCCCTGACTCCAGTTATTATCTCAGACCCATGAACTGGAAAAGGTATGTCACAGAAGATTAGCCATCCATGCACGTGGGTCTGGAGTCTAAAGTATCTCCCTCTCTCTAGTGCTGTGTTATTGGAAGATTTCCTGGCTGCCAAAACCTCGTTACTATGGCCACATCTTTTCAGCATGCTCTTGGGAATGTTTGTGTGAAAAAGGAAGATGATTTGGATACCTGGTCTGCAAATTTAACTCATAGCTATGCTGAGAATCCAATGTCTTTGATATTGCTAAACTTACGTTACACTCTAGGGAAATGTGCTCCCTTTAGAAGCAGTCAAGAAACATGATGATAGTTGTGGAAGCTAGTCAGTGTCTTCAAGTGACATCCAGTTATGCCTAGCGTCATCATGAAAAATAGTCACTGTGAAAACAGCACTAAAAGAACAACTCTCCAGAGCATCGAAGAAGTGACAGAGCAACTAAGAAATTCCTTCATGGTAGAGATAAGGATTTAGCTTAAATAGCTTGTGGTCATGGAGAAGCATGGATGTTCATGGGAATGAAATGTATTTGAGAATGAGATAAATGCAGAATTACACAGCAAAACAATGTTGATTCAGGGAATAGGGAAATGGCATTGTCATGCAAACTCATACCCGCACTGTTCTACCCATGGTGCTCTTTCACATTATAGGCAGAGTTCATTTATTTTTCCTAATTATGAAGACTTAGAAAGGAAGGTAAAGATCATTTGGTTTTGCTTTAATCAGATTTTAGGCCTTAGTGGCAAACCAATCAGATATTCAGGGTCACTGTGTTATGCAGCTTCAGGTCAGAGACACTTTCAGTTTCTAGCATCTATCATTTTCCCCCAGAATTATTTGCCCTCATTCTCAGGACGCCTTGAGAGAAGTCCATACTCTTGTGCTCCAGAGATGCCCAAGTCTTCTTCCTCTGAACTGTTAGGACTGATGCATCAGGAAATTATTTTTCCTCAAGATAGTTTAAAGCAATCCCTAGGTAAGTTCTGTAGGTAATTTGAGAACCATTTAAACGTCGAAACCACTAAACTTGCCCTGGGCATCTAGTATTTCTGCATCCCTACTCTATAAGCAAGACTGCTCTTCACACTTAAATGTAGCCCAGAAAGCTATCTTAGAACATTTGCCTCATCACATTCTCTAGTTTTTCATGAACAGATTCCAAACCATGAAATTTTATGTCTCTCTAATCCTTCTAAAGTCATTTCCTTTGTGTCCTCGGGAGAAATACTGGGAAATATCTCAGTATGCCTTGTATCTTCATAATTCTGTGAGCCTATGATATAATCAGAATAAGACATCATTGGTAACTGTTAAGTAATAGGAACCAAATATCTTAATGCGTAAAGAAATATTATAGCCTTTCTAGTAGTCAAAGGAGGAAAAAGGACTTTATCTGGGAAAATAATTTCAGCTTTATTTTAAACCAATATAAACCAGTTTCTCAAAGTATGACTGTAGTATAATGATCCTTAATTTACATTTAGAAAACTGTATTCAAACTTCCTCACATATGTGTATGTATTTCTTGTATGTAACTAAAATGCCTAGTAACAGAAGGCAAGAAGGTTGCTGGCAGTGGAGGAGAGTTCTGAGTGGGAAAATGCTGGTGCATTTAACTGCTTCTTTAATGATGAACTGTTTGTATTGGGGGTTATATGTCCATGTAATTTATATGTTCATAAGTACAGGTGTATCCTGGGTATTTATAAATAAGTTTGTGAACAAGAACATCAAAAATGGTGGCAATCCTCTTAAAGGGAGTCTCCTTGATCTGATCATTTGTGCAAAATCATAAAGAAGCAAGGGACTAGAGAAAGGACTGTGTTACGAAATTATCCACTCAACTATTAAAACCTTTTTAATATGTTCAGGGCAAATAGTCACTCAACCCCCACATGAGGGCCTTGTGTCAAAGGGAATTTTTCTGGCACTGTCTATCGATGACTAATGCTGCAGGTTTTCATCATGCATTTCCTGAAGAGAGCACCTTGGTTCTTTGGGGAATTGCTATTCTCTATTCTCTGGTGTCTGCTGTCTTAATGGGCCTATCCATCGAGGTGTCCCTTCTCTGTTAGTCAAGGAGCAGCCACGTGATCCCAGCTATGACAATCCAAATCTATCACCCGGGGATTTAACTTTCAGTGTTAGGAGGTAAGAGAGAAAAACAGTAGGAACTGATTTATTCCAGAGAATGTGCATTGAAGATCCTGGTGTCCCAGAAATGCTTGATTTTTCAACTTTAATTTCAGCTCTGTAAGCCCCCAACACCTTCACAAATTCAGTTTTGTCTAAAATTAGGCAAAGCCCATTTATATCAATTGCAACCAAGAAATCTAACAAATACTCTGCTTGGTATTGTACTTATTTAACTGGGAAAATAAAGAAAGAACACCCCTGTCTTTGGTAGTATAGTCCTGTATGTACTTGAATGTTTAGCACACTTTTCATCAATCAGTCTTCATTTCCTTATACAATATTTTTAAGAAGTGAGGCTGTCTTTCCATAACTTCTTTGTGCTGTGTTTCTGCTTCCACATTCATCGCCTTCATTGTCCTGTACTGTTAGAAAGCCCTAAGACTATGACAATGTGGTAATAAATATTTGTCTACTTTTGTACTAGCACGTTTTCTACAGTAGCTTGCAAACAATGTATAGAAGATGTGAGAGATAAACACATACTTTCATGCATGTACACACTTACACACACACACAAGAACAATTTATAAAAAGTTGGATTGTGGTGAATGGAATTTGGAACACTATGCCACAAGCTAAAACTTTTTGCATGCCCTTTCTTTTGTTTTTAGTTCACTGTGCTATCTTTTAAGTCTGCTTCATCTGGCCTGGCTTATATGTTAATTTCCATTGCTTACAGTATGATACTTCTAGTCTCCACTATTCGTAGGCTTTCATTTTTTTGCCATACTTCCAAAGATTCTCTAAAAATACTTCCATTTCAGACACATCATCAGTCAAGGACTTCTCTTTGAAAACCTACAGACCCATTTTGTCAAATAAATAAGGAAAAAGAAACACCTCCAGAAACCTTTCCTTTGCATGAAACAATTGCTTTCTCCATGTGTAGCTTTTTGCCTCTTGACTTTCTTTAGGATGATGATAGGAGCCTCTGCAGGATTCTACTCTTTGGGCTCTTCTTGTGATTTTGTCTTTTAGTATATAAGCTCCTCCAGTTCATCAGGAAGATATAGGCCCCCCAGTCAACTTACTATCTATGACAGGGCCTGAATTCAGATGGCTATCAGCATAACTCCACACTCTTTTGCCTGTCTACTTGATGCTCTTCAAATAAGCTCGAACTGACCTACTAGACTCAATTCCCTCAACATTGTCTACTGAGGACCTACTATGCACTGGCATCTATGTGAATAAAATGGAATTGGACATGGACCCTGCTCTCCAGAGCAGATGGGAACATAAGCAAAATGACACTGGAAAGTGATGAACATGCTAGTACAACTGAGCCAGTACAGATGGCAGTGACTCAATCGACTTGGTCAGCATAGAATGAGAAAAGAGATGACCTTGAGATGGCTTTGGGAAGATAAATAGGGACATGTAGAGCAGAAAAGGGGGCATTGCAAGCACTTAAAAGTGAATATGTCATTGCAGGTGTGAAGAGAAAGGGGAGTTATTACTCTCTCCTGTCCTCTGTAATTGCAGCCTATGATCATATTAGTCTTTTTGGCAGCCACAACAAAAAGCTGGCTCACAGAGAACTAAAATCACTGTTTTTCTTGCACAGTTTTGCCACATCAACCCTCATCATCCATGCCTATGAGTCATTATTCTTTATCAAGGAAATAAAAGGGAGCCCTCAGACCCTTCATGTCTCTCCTTGATCACTGGTCCTCAAATCAGAAGAGCACAGTATCAGGACTGACTCACTGGTATGCAGCACGAAAGCCCTGGATCTCCAACTTTCCCTTCCTTTCCTCCCTCTCCCTTTCTATCCATCCCCTCTCTCCTCCTTCCCCCTCTGTGTCTCCCTCTCTTTGTGGCTGTGTCTCGGTCACTCCCTTCCTCCCTCACCCCCTTGTCTCTAGCGCATCTTTGGAGATGGTATGCTCTTAGCTTTGCAAAAAGTAGAATGATCTGTAGACAAGTTTTCACAAAGGGTTAGATGAAGTTTTCTCCCAGCTCTGGTCCAGTGTTATCTGAAACCAAGCACAGCAAAAGACACCAAAAATGTTTGCTAAAATCAATTTAAATCTGACTTCCGATGGAGTTGCAGCTCTCTACGTCCATGTGGGCTGCCTGCCAAGAATATTTTTAATATAATAATCACTCATCCATACACCCATAATAATTGATATTTGCAATTTGATGATACTTCTTAACATTTTTTATTTGTTTCAAATCCCTCCACTTCCCTCCTCACCTTAGTCGCCCAACAACCCACTACGTCAGCACATTCATGGCTCTTAATGACCCTCTCAGCAGCTACTGATCAAAGTCAAATTTTAATTACGATTCTAATTTCAGGAAGTTTGCTTCCTTTTAATCTGAACTTTTACAAGAGTCAAACGTGTGTTTGCAACAGCTCATAGGAAACACATCAAGCCGCAGGACTCTTTAATTGGAAGTTCAACTCGTTTGAGCTTCATGCTTCCTACCTGCTTGTGTCTACCAGGTGATTATACCTACTGACTGTAAATTACATCCCTAACCACTGCAGTCCAGCCTTGGAGACAGGCAGAGGGAATGGAGGATGCAATTGTGCTGCTTTGCTTTAGAAGTTTGAGAATGGCTACCCCACTCCCAGTACTCAACGCTTTGTACAGTCACACTGAATCCACTCAAGTCTTCTTCTAATTTTAGCAATAATATTATGATTCCTTTTAAAGTATCTTGTTTCAACCTTTGGGATATTCATTTCTCAACAAGCACCTCAGAAACTCCATCTGTGCTGCAACCTTTCTTGATTCTTCCAGATAAAAATCAGCCCACTGTAATAATCTCAGACCACTTTCTGTTATCATATTAATATCAACTATTGATTATAACAGCATTCATTGTGTGTTCTTTATGTTTGTGCACAAGAAATATTGTGTTTATTCTTACCAAAATATCTATCATATACTCATTGCCCCCATTTTGTAGATGAAAACAAGTTAAAATGTACTCAAAGTTAAATACTTATTTACCATACCATAAAGACTGAAGGTGTAATCTATTGCAGTAAATGAAAAGAATATATTTCCTTAATGTGCTTAAAATAATCTGTTTGAGCATTGTTTGTCATAGCCAGAACCTGGAAACAATGCAAATGCCCCTCAACCAAATAATGGATAAGGAAAATGTGGTACATTTACACAATG
>LOJH01065592.1:0-10447 GCA_001685095.1 Ellobius talpinus | reverse complement strand
TCAGGCATCATTGCTCACATTTCCCTGGAATTTAAACATCTTTTAAAGGCTTTCAAAGCTCTGAAGGCTGATTTCAATGAAACCTGTTTTTATTCTGTGCATTTTCCCCGACTGTCACTCTCAGGTAAAACAAAAACCATTCACTGTCAAAACAACAAGGGCTTGCTCTGGAGCACAGAATGAACGCAGGTATGTCTGCCTGATTTATTTTGGCACGCGCCTCACTCTTAAATAGGGCACCTTTTAATTCATGGCTTCTTAAAGATTCACTTAGGCTTGCGAAGTGAATCCCCAGGGCTTGGTTTCAGCTCACTTTGAACTAGTTGGGCAGAAAGGTTGATCCTCTCCCATACACACTTTGCACATCCACTTTTTCTAAGGTGCAAATTAAAGAAGCAAGTGCTTGTTTAACAACTTCAGATAGGCACAATTGATGGTCTTTTGTTTTGACTTTAACCTAGAGAAGTTTAGAATTCAAACGTACTACCAAAGCTCAACCAGAGGTTTATAGGGGGACATGGAAGCCAGTGGTTTTCCACAGCCCTGTGGAAGGTTATTAAAACAGTCGCTCTCCAACTTGTTTTAAAGACATCAGCTTTAAGCAGAGAGACTCCGAATTCAAACTCTCCAGGCTGCCATTTTCACCAGGCAATAGTGATTTCCCCGTTTCTTAGTTTCTTTGCCTAAGGCTTTGGTCATGATATGGACCAAGTCTGGACTGTGTGGGGCAGGAACGGAGGCAACACACACAAAGCACCCAGCACCCATTAGGGCACACCAGTGGCTCGAATGTGCGTGGGCACCGGCACCAAGGGAAGCACCTTTGAGTTCTTCCACCCAGGATTTAGTATTTCTTCCCATATGGGAGCTGCTTCTCTGTCTGCTCCAAATTTACTTTGCTGAAATCGATGTTGTTTCTCTCCTGTTCTCAAAATTGGTGATAACATCTGTCTAGTCCCTTCAGTGTAACAAGGCCAGATTGAAGGTTTATGTTTATGCAGTCATTAACACAACCACTGTTAGACAGAAGTGGGGTTTGGCATCTCAATCACCTAATTGAAATCTGGTTCATTCTTGGATTTGTAAACTGATTTAGTTACAAAAAGACACACACACACACACACACACACACACACACCGTATTAATATGTAAATGCTTTTGATTCTTTAATATAAATTTCCCCTTTCCCCAGACTCAGATTTTTCTAAAAATGTGCACATGTAGACTACATGAAAGACACCAAGTGCTTCCTTCTTTAAGATCTTTAGAGCAAATGACTTTTGATGAAGTCGGGAAATCTCATGGCAGTCATTAGCCACAGTTAGCTAGTCCACACTTAAGTAGACTTCCCCAACTTTGCTCCACACTACCTGTGGTCCTGATACCACACCTCTCTCTTTCTAGCCTATTTTCCAAACAATGTCAGTTTCTAAGGATACAAACAAACCAAAGCATCCCAGTGAGGCCTGACCATGGACCATCAGTGAGGCTTGCTCTTTCCAGCTCAGAGCCAGAGAAACCGAGGTTGTTTTCTGGTGTGGTGGAAGGTGAATGCCAGACACCAGTTCCTCGTCTAATCCCTTGTCTGACTGGCTGCTGGAAATCTGTGGAATAAGACCAGGCTAAGCTGTTGTTCTCAAACATGTTTATTTGTAACCGTTTTACATGGCGTGTTACAGAAATTAATGGAAAATTTCTAAAAATTTTGCTGTTCTGTTGAATGCACTGTACATAAAGTTAAAAATAACATGTCCATATATGTGAACGGACTGTCATGTGAGGTAAAGGTTAAGCAGGTCTAGAAACGTACTGCGACAGTCATTTTTCTCTTTCTCATCTTTATTAAAAAAATATGTGTCAGAACGCAGAAGTTGAAAGGAACCGAACCCACAGAGTAAACATTGTCTTAAAGGAAGGTGCCCGGTACATTACATGATGGGGTTGCTGGAGACGCTAGGATGAACACGAGTTATCAAAAACGTCTTGCGGCATGTAGAGACCGAGGAGCTATGGGGACTGGGGACAGACTGACAGGTGGCGTTTCCCTGGTTTCAAAATTTAAAGTGACAAATTCAGTGCTTAGGAGAGGATGAGGAAGTGAGTCGTACACACGAATCTTTCCATCAGCCTAACCAGAACCGTGCAGACTCCCCAAACTCTTTCTGCATTGGTACCTCAGCTCCTGTTTGGACACGTCACTATATTCCTGGAGTAGGGGGACAGTGGTTCTGAACTCACCAAATGGTGCTTGGGGGAAACTATCGGTATTCTGACAATGAAAGTGCAGAAGGCAGTGAAAAATCTCAACCTTCTCCTCCTCACTTTAATGTGTCAGCTGGGCATCTTCCTTCAGCTCAGATCTAGTTACAATCCAGTCATGCTCAGTGAGGGGTGACCATCGGCTGGGCTATCACCACCTGCTATGCACTGGCTGGAGATAGTATACCTGGAATGGCAACCCCAGTCAGAGTTTGCTTCATGTCACAGTAACCCGAGGAGTGGGGATAAGGGTGTGACACTGATGGACAAACCCAGACAGGCACAGTGAGGGAGACGACAGCACCACTCATGGAGACTTGGCACCATGACGCCAGAGCCACCGAAGCTGTCTCCTGTGGCAACCACCCATCTTGCCAACACTTCAGGGAAGCAGAACGGCTTTCAGGACAGTTTTCGGCCATTATTCCTTCCTATTTCTCCTTTGCATGAGAGGGGCACCTCATCACAGCATGGATACACATTGTGGGAGGAGCCCTGTACCAACAGGAAGCAGCTCCAGAAGGCAGTGAACAACTCTTCCCATTTCTCAAGTTCTTGGGACCTTATACAGTAGGGTAGCACTGACATATATTTTCTAATGGACATGTGGTTCATTTATCTATATTCCAGTGTAAAATGTCAGCTCTAAATAATAACAATTAGCTTGACATTGCTTTGTGATTCTTGTGTGGAGAGTCACTTTAAAAACATCTTCAAAATCATTTTAGTTCCTATTGATAGGAAGAAGCCAAAGCATACAGGCCAATGTCAATGAATCATATCAAGGTAAATCTGACTTTTCAAACTAATAATTACTCCCAGATCCAATCACACGACTCTTGAGGGTTTCCTTCTTTATGTTAAACCACTAAATCCAATATGTAACTGCATAGGAACATCAGGAAAACATATTTGACCTGCATAACAATTCTCTATAGGGTAAAAATATATAGATTCTTTATGAACGTTGTGTGCTAAACATATGAACTGACAGTAGACTTTTGTCCCATAGGTGTAAAATCAGGAAGTGACTCCTTCTGTTTCACGTACAATCTGTCCAGGGAACTGATGGGAGCGGGAGTGGGAGCTGAGAGGTGAGTGCTTTATGGAATCTGAAACCTTCCTATGTGAGCCTCCTTTCTCTTCCCTTGGGCTTAAGGTAAGGACTCTCCAGAAAAGTTGGCTCTGAAGCCCTGCCCCCTCCTGTTTACTAGCTGCTGATTAGCCCAAGACTTCTGCCTGTCTCTAAACTGGAACTTTGTACAAGTCATTCCAGAAAAACTGGAGAGGGAGCCCCACCCATCATGTTGTCTTTTTTTGCACCTTACACTCCTTCTGCTACCTTCTCTACAGTGTAATGGCATTATTAAAAGCATCTTCATTGACATATTTACATCATCAGAACTCCTTAAAGCCATTTCCCTTCAACAGTTAAAGAGTTTAATGGTAAGGTTTTCCTTTTCAAGTTAGAAAATTAAAAAAAATCCCATTTGAATTTTCTGATGTACAAAAAGAGATAGAGATGAACCATTTGAGCACAGCGTCAGTTTGTTACGTTGAATGTTTATGTCACCATTAGAAAGCTGGTTTCTAAGATCCAAAACCGTATTACCAGAATTGTACCAGAATTATTTGGCAAACGACTTTTCTTTGAAAATGGCGCATGGAGAAGACACTTGTCTGCACAGTATCACAGCAGCGAAGTATCAGAAAAATAAAGAGATCATTTTATTGTACTCAAGAGTTCACAGCTTCTTGGGGAACTGGATGCATTTTCCATCTTTCCCATCAATGGGATGTGATGTCCTTTGTTACCCCCAGAATGGAGGTTCCATCCAGAAGCTGGCTTTCTTCATCGGGATGCAGGATAACTAAAGGGCTGTTTTGGCAACATTCTTGAGTATAATGAAGAACCAACCACTTGTTTGCCTTGTGATTTTGAGTAAATTCACTTCATAAGAGGCTTTCCCTCCCCCAGGTAGACTTCACCCCTTTCTAAAAAAAAAGTCAAAAGCGATACAAAAATTTGTACACTCATTATTTCTCAAACATGACAAGAGGAGGACAGGGGACACAGGATGGCAGACTAGGCCCTGTGGAGAGATGCCACACGTACATCGCCACAGCCAGAAGGCATATGGATGACACTGTGGTCACAGAGGATCCCTTGCTTTGGCCTAAAAGGAGTTAGTGCCAACCTCGTTGCAATTCTCTGACGCCTGCCACTCCACATCTGTGGTCTCTACAGTGGTCAACAGGTAGTGAAATAAAAGCACAATAATGGTTTCATATCCGGGGCATTTTAGGCCCAGCTGAGAGAGCTCAAGGTATTTCTTGGTTAAGCATCAGCTTGACTGGTGATCAATGTTGGGTTCTATTTTTTTTAATTTATTTTGAAAATATCTTTGTGGGGGTGTTGTGTTTTATTTTGCCTTTTTTTTGTGTGTGTGTGCTGCCATAGGTATCTGCTGTTGGTTGCCAAAAACCACTCTGTTCTCTCTTCAGACAGTTTTCACTGGGCGATTGTGAGTTTCTCTGTGGGATGAGGTGAGGTGAGAGCACAAGAGAGCCTGCGGCACCGCTGATTCCCATGCCAGTCTCGAAGCACCCACCACGAGCTTGCATTGATGCTATTTCTTAGGTCTGTTGATCTGCGCATAGAGAGGCTCTGGCTCCTGCGGACAGAGGCACAACAGTCAGGTCTGCCCCACTCACACCAGCCTTGTGAGATGGCTTTAGGAAGGAGGACTTGGGGATAAAAACAGAAAAGGGATAGCTGTGGATGAATGACCTTAGGTTATTTTTTTTATTTCTCAGCATGGTGCTTTTCATTTTGGCAACGGTTTCAGCTCCCCTAAGAACACATCCAGAGTTTAGTGTGTGTGTGTGTGTGCGCGCGCGCGCGCGCGCGCGCGCACGCAGTTTTTGCTGTTTTTATACAAGTGCACATGTGTCTAGTGCATGTGTGAATGTAGTGGAGACCCAGAGTCAACCTTGAGTTTCATTCAGTAGGCACTGTATACCTTGCTTTTGAGATAGGGTTAATCATTGACCTGGAACTCACCTAGTAGACCAGATTGGATGGCCAGAGACCCTCAGCCCTGCTCTTCTCCACCTCCCAACTTTGGGATTACAAGTGTATTCTACTGCACTTGGGTTTTATTTTCCTCCATAGTTTTGGAGCCTGTGCTGGAACTTACTCTGGAGACCAGGCTGGCCTCAAAAACACAGAGATCTGCCTGCCTCTGCCTCCCGAGTGCTGGGATTAAAGGCCTGCGCCACCACTGCCCCGCCATGCTTTGGTTTTCACATGGGGCGTAAGGGATCGAACTTATGTTTGTGTGGCACACTTTAAAGACTGAGCAACCTTCTCAGTTCCTAGAGGCAGGCCTATCTTTGGTTTTGAAGCTGGTTTTGAAGCTGATTCCCCATTAGGGTAATAATAGCATGGCACAGTAGAGTGAGCTCACTATGTTCTATGTGGTGGGAAGGATACTGATACATTTTGTGCCTCAGATTCTCCAACTATTGTTTAACTCTACAAAGGTCTTGAGAGAAGTAAATAACTCACAGAAAATACCTAGCATAATACTTGGTAGTACTGGAAGAAAGCAGGAGAGAAAAGGGCAAAGAGGAGGTAAGACAGATGTCCTCCTGTCTGCAGAGAGCTTAGAGTTTGTGACCCCCTCCCCCCGCAGGTCTTACCTTCATCTACCTAAAAGTCCTGTGAGCAGACTCCTTCATCCTCATTTTGGAGACAAAAGACTTAAGTTCACAGTTCACGTGCGCGTGCGGGGCATAAGAGACTGTGGAATGCTCAGCTCTAAATGGGACACCTATACCAAATCCCCTCCTCCCAAAGCTCAGGGATGATCTCGGAAGAGGGGGCAGAAAGATCTAAGAGCTGGAGGCGGTGGGCGGCTACAAGGAAGCAGTATTTTCAGGACACAACAGGCAGTTGCACATACGAACTCACACTGGTTGTGGCAGCGTACACAAGCCTTGCGCAAGCTCAAGCCAGACAAAATACCAGCATGGAGCGGGGAGGTGGGCACGAAGTCTCACCCCCAAGCTGAGGAGCTATTAGCAGCTATTAGCTAGCTGCTGGGAAAAAGAGTTGGTGTTCTTCAAGGATGCAGCCCCCGATAGGCTACCCGAGCTCCAGTAGATGGTTCTACACCCAGGCATATATTGGCACTGCTGAGTGAACTCAGTGATTAAAAACAAAACAAAACAAAAAAAACATGGCGTTGGGAAAAGATACTGGTGAGGGAGATGGGAGAGGTATTGGAGCAGAGCAAATGGGGGGGTGGATTTGATCAAAACTCATCATATTTATGTGTAAAATTTTCAAAGAGTGAGAATAAAAGCACTCAAAAAAATGAAGCTGAGAGAAGCTAAACAGTCTCAAGGTCATTCATTGTGCTGCCTCCTCCGTGTGATGCATCCCACGTTTGCTCCCTGTGGTAACCTGAGAATGGCCTAGAGGATGAACATTGTCTGACCCATCGCTTTAGAGATGAGGGATCCAGAGAGCAGCACAGCGCTTCTGTGCTTCCCCAGTGTCACGTGAGCTTCACTACCCTTACATGTGCTCTCCTCTGGGACTGTCTACTCTCTTGGGAGAAGGAGCCTTTTCTGCCTGTCTAGTCACCCTGTGCTGCAATAGAGCAAAACAGTTTGCTCCCCACACTCCATGCTCCACCCATGGAATTCATCCTGCTGAAGGAAACAGAGAGCTAAGTCAATGCCATCTGCTGGGGTGCCCAACTACAGGAAGGACTCCATCTTCCCCTGTCCCTACTGAGCAACCATACTGGCTTTTACATGGAGAAATGTGACATAGTAGGTCCTCACTGTGGGGACGGGGTTGGGGGATGTCTGGTGAATTAGTATGACTATGACATGCTTTCTAATATGTTTGATATTTTGATTTTCTTGTCTTCAACACATTTCAATTTGGCTTTATTTTTCCAAAGGCTGAATTTGTCAGAATCTGTGGCAGGATGATCTGTTAAGTCCTAATCCATTTCCTTCCAATAGCTGAACTACTTCTACTATCTGCTATTAGACTAGATGGAAACTTTCTGTTCTCTCTCTCTCTCTCTCTCTCTCTCTCTCTCTCTCTCTGTGTGTGTGTGTGTGCATGTGTATGTGTGTTTTCTAGGGATGGGGTGTACTGTAGTAAACAAGAACGGGATAAAAATTTCTTATGAACAACAAACAAGGAAGGAGCATTTTCCATCACCATTCACCTCAATGCTTCCTGTGAGATCTTCCTCACTCACTCCATTCTTCTCTCTGGGTACCCCTAGAAATAGAGCTGCCTTGATCTCACCCTACAATTTGCTCTATTCCAATTTTGGAAACCAATTTATCCAAGTAAGAATGACACCTAAAACCAGAAGACGACAGCAGGCTCAGACAGGGTAATTAATGCCGTGCGGCATTAACTTTCTGCAGCAGGGATAAATATTCATGCAGACCCTGCTTGCTGGAATCTAGCTGCAGATACCCATCACAACACTGGTAACAACTGCCGTCAGCTCTCGATTATCCCCACTAATGAAGGGAAGCAGTGGTGTGGAAAACCCCAAGCAGCAGATAGCCCCAAAGTCTCACACTGCGATGCATTGTTCGTTTTGGCAATCACTTTACCTTCCTTGTTGGAGCTAGGCAACCATTTGATCCAGAAACTTCTAGCCTGGCTCTGGCAAGGTCATGGAGACCTCATACTCTTTTCAGTATTCCAGTCTTTTTAAAGAAGTTGCCATGATTTAGAGATTCTGTGTTCTTGGTTAGCTGAGAATGAAACTTTCCTGCAAAGGGTGAGCTGTTGGGAGATATTATGTGAGACCTGGTTTTTCCAAGTCCTAAGATGTTATACCTGCATGAACCTTTGACAACTGTTTGGCAGAGGAGACGAAAGGTCAGAAGTCAAGCCATCTTGCCTTTATGAAGTCAGGCTGTTGCTGAAAGCCAGGTACCTGATTCTGCTGAAGTGGTGCTTACTCGCTTGGTCTGCACTGAGTCCCAGCGCAGACTTCCATCCCAGCCTAGAATTTTACTGAGTACCTCACTTTCTTTCTTGTCAAATTTGTGAAGCAGGAATAAAAATTAAGTAGTGTCATCTGTCTTTAAATATATTTCAGTAGCAGTAGATGAGAGGCACTATAATTGCTCCTATTAAGTGATTCCAAAAACACTGGGTGTGATCTCCATCATGGGCAAGCAAACTTCAGCCCACTGGCCAGTTCTGAAGCTGCCTGGTCTTGTTCATGGAGGAGGATCCAGCCACCTCCGCTCATTATTACTTTCTGCTCTCAAGCACAGAGATGCTATGCTGGTCTGTGCAGCCTGCACAACATACAAACACCAACTCCTGACCTTGGGTCTTCATGGGCAGCATATTCTTGTATCTATCCCTCCAATGGTGAAATCTTCATGCCTACCCTGATTTGACCTTTGACCTCCAGAGGTATGTCCAGCATCCTACTGTCTTCTCTACCTGACTATCCATTAAGTACCTCAAGAGTAGCTGGTCTCAATGTATACTTGCTTGTTTCCTGCTTAAGCAAGAGACTCTGCACTCTATAGAACTGGTACCTTTTAGTTCTGCACCTCAGAATTTAGCTCATCTTCCCTTCTATATCCCCATGCCCCTCAGTCTCATCTCCAGTCTACTTTACCTTTAAATACCTCTTGACAACAGGTCTGGCTCTCCCTTCCAGCAGAAACTGCCTTTAGCCAGACCCTGGTAATTTTTCCTACTTCAAATGTTTTCCAGCTGGGGACATCAAAAGAATGTCACTCCACGAAGTCCTGAGGAGTGGGACTGTCCACTTCAGAAACTTAGGCTAGACTTGCTTCTAACTTGTACATCCACCAAATAGGCAGATTTGAATAAATGAACAAGTGCATTATTTATAAGGTTCTCTTGCTCAGTTCTGTTTTAAAAGGGAATAATGCTAGGTTGGTGGTGTGTGGCTGCAATCCTTGCACTCAGATGCCGAGACCGTTCTAAGCTACAAAGTTCAATAAAAAATTTTTTTGAAGAGTGATAATAATACCAAATACATGTATTTTACTTTGAGATTTTCTAAATTACCTCCCATGCATTTGTGAGTTCATGTAGATATGTGCATGTATGGGTCTGTGTGGAGGTCAGAGATCAATCTTGAGTGTTCTTCTTTCTGAGACATTCACCTTATTGTTTGAGACAGGGACTCTTGCTGGGACTTGGTTTTCAGTGATTAGGCTGGTGTCTGGTCATTGAGTTCCGAGGACCGCTCTGTCCCTACCTCCTAGCACTGGAACTGTAAGCACTTGCCACCATGCCTGGCTTTATATGTGAGTGCTGGGGATCATGTTCATGTCATACTCATATCATGTGATCCTTGGAAAGTCTAAACAGGGCACTGCGGTATTACTTGCCCTTCTCCGTGTAGGAGAGACAAGCTTTCCTAAGGCCACTTGTTTCTCAGCCTCATTTCAACTTTGGCCTTCTGTTTTTCCTCTTTTATTTACCAAAAACAAACAAACAAACAAACAACAAGCCAATCAAAACTAAAACCAAAACCCAAACATTCACTCTCCCAAAGCATTTCAAGCTCATCTTTATTTTTCCCTGAACTCTAGGAATCTATCAGGTAATACTTCATATGCCTTGGGTTCCCACTACGGAGATCAGTATTAAAAAAGTGACAGCGACTTATTATTTATGGCAGTCTCTATTGTTACAAAGGGAGACAGACCAATCAATTCCCATTGTTACAGATGCTACTTTGACTTGACAGCTGGGAAAGTCTGATAGGCAGTTTATTTACTTATCCATTTAACCAAATAAATGTTTTCATTTTTCTTTCATCCCTTCAAAGGCTTACATTTTGCCCTTAAAATTGCTCCAGCAACACATCACTGAAGTACAAATTACCTGCCATCCCCACACCAGCCATTATAATATTATTTTGGTTCTCTCTCTCTCTCTCTCTTTCTCTCTCTCTCTCCCTCTCTCTCCCTCTCTCTCTCCTTCTCTCTCTTTTCCCTCCCCTTCCCTCCTTCTTTCTCTTTTTGCCCCTCTTGACTCAGTCTTTCAAAGATACATGATTCTCCCGGATGGAAAAGTAAGAGGAAGAAAGTGAAATAATTGAAAGATATTTTTCTTTATTGCTAAAATAGAAACGTTTG